>JAQGBH010000125.1:0-73180 GCA_034698265.1 Sminthurinus aureus
AATAATAATAATAATATTATTATTATTATTGCATCTCAAATTATAAATGCGCATCGTACCTTTCCTCATATGTTCTCATGCGTAGAAAAAATCAATCTTATTATGTGCTTATACATACCTGTAGTATTTGTGTACTGTGTACATGTTAATATACATGTACATAATATATATAAAATATAATATAATATTCTCTCAAGTCCCTCTTGGATTTTTGTTTTTGAACCCCCACAGAGACAAGCATGATTATACAGGTTAATCTTTTCACCGAACCTACCTATTATTAAACGAGCCACCATCATGACCATCGGCCATAGGATAGGATAGGATAGGCAGTAAAGCAAAGCAATTCAAGTTAAAAAAAGAAAGGAAGGAAAGGACAAAATCATATCTCTGGTTTTTTGATGAGCAACAAGTCGGAATTGTGGAAAATGAGTTCCATAATACACCTTGTACAATGTACATATTACGTAGAATGAAGAATGGAATGGATGGGTACATTTTCGGTGTGACTTTTGAACTCGTTTTCATCTAAATTTTGGTTTTAGTCAGTTAGTTGGTTGGGTATAATACAGTCTCTCTTTTCCTTTTCATTTTCTTTCCTTTCTCTTTATTCTCCTTGTTTCTATGTGTACACATTTTCCCTGTGGGTCTGGGAACATTTTTACTTAGTAATTTTCAAAAAGTCCAAGTCATTCTCTCTGTTCCGTAGTTGCTCATCTTAACTTTTGAATCCTGACTCCATCTCTCACTACATGTACATAGATCAAAGACCAAAGGACATGGACAAAACCCATTGTAAGTATATTTAGTATTTAGTATCTAGTGTTGAGTACCAAGTACACGAACGACAAGTAACAATTATACGGATAAGTACAGAGGATTGGAGAGAATATCAGTATAATAGAGTACTATATGGGTAAAGGGTACATAAATTTCTGTATATATACTCATATTTACAGGTAGAGTAGAGCTCTCAAAAGTCCAAATGTATTCTTGCAGTCCATAGGTTTTCTATTTTGAGAATCCTTTCCCTATCTACAGTTATATTGTATTGTACAACGTGTAGGTGTGTGAAAGTCAATGTCGAGTGGAAAATCGTCGAGAGGAAAGAAAGATTCATTCAATTTTAATAGGGAAGAAAACGAGGAAAATATATTGCCCATAAATAAATAGAATTGGTTAAAACCATTTATGAGCTAAAATATATATGAGCTAAAATCGTCTAATATCCTAGTAAATGTAGGGGCAGCACGCACGCATATTGCACTCAAGGCGTAAACTATTACGCATCAATCCACCTGAAATCTCAAGTACGTAAACAGTAAACAGCATACTGTAATGAGATAGCAGCATGCTCCTTGCGATTGTTCTATAGATGAAATGTTAGAGCAAAAAGAAGCAGCTGGATTTATACATAATCCATAATCCAATCGACCAGAATACACTTTATAATGTACACAATACTGCTAATGCTGCTAAGTATTATAAGTATTTATGTGAAAGGCTCAATAATTATTATTGTAATAACAAACGGCAAAAGTGTGGCGGCCATTTACCAAATCTCTTATGTATTTTTATTTATATTATAATCAATTATCATATCATCATCATCAAGCATGATGGATCAGTTACAGAAAAAGTCTTCAATCTCGATTACCTTATTTTAATAATATGATGTACATATAATTAGATACATCATTTACTTACAATTTCTGGATGGGTACGTAAATATAAAAAACCAAGAATGGTTTTAGTTTTGTACATATTCTAATCGTAATATTCATAGTTCATATCCTTTTCGAGACAAACTACATTCTACATTCTACATTCTACATACATCATATTCAGACAACAAATATAATATATCTCCCTTTGATTCTCTTTTTCGCTATTTTTTTGTTTCAAATTCCATAGAGTAGAGTGAACAATAATAGAAACAATTTATGTTTTATGTTGTACTGCACCAAATGAGCTATTGTTCGAGGTTCGAGTAGAAAGAGGTAAGAGGAAAAGGAACAGCAATTAAACAAGAGTAGACATTATTGAAAATGGACATGATTGACGACTGACACAGGCCATAGACAAGTATATAAGTACATACATACATATATATTATACATTACACATGAGATGACGACCAAGAGTCCAATTTCAACATCAAACTTGAGGTTGAAATCGAAATCAACTTGAAAATCGATGGCGACACGGATATTACGAAAAGGTTCCTCATAAACTTTTATTTTATACACATGATGAAATAAAGTTTTAACAGGGTGACGATTGACGATGTCTATGGTCAATAAGATGTGGACGGTAGAATACTAGTAGACTAAACTGGACGTGGCTGGACTGGACTGCAATTGCGGTTTGATCTGTATGCAGTGTGTACAATGTACAATGTATGTATCTGTATATAGGAACATAATCTACTCATTTTATGAGACTGTCAATGTACATATGTAATGTAATACGTATGCACACATGAACGGATAATACAACCACACGGAAAAGAATGAAGAATCAAGATGAAAACCAAGAAAGAGAAAAAACATTGCTACAAGTTGGAATGAAATGGATAAAGAAGCAAACAGCGTCCAAACTCCAAACTTCAAACACACACAGAGATAGAATATTATAAAATCTTGAACTAAATGCTAATGGTTGGTGTTTTGTGTTTGATCGGTCTAATAGTAAGTAAGTACAAGAGTGTGTTAAGGATTTGAAAATTTAGGTAAGTGAAAGAGTGTGTACATCCATACACTATACATCTATAGAACCTGCATGTACGTTGTACTTTTGTTGAGGAATGGAGTGGCTTGAATTTTGGATTGGATTGGACTCGGACTGACTAAGTGTTGAAGATGGAAGGTCTACATTCTATACATAATAATAATATTCTGTTATATATTCATTCCTCTACACTCTACATAAAGTTTATAAGTACTCCTCGTACTTGTAAGTACGAGTACGGCAAGTGTGTGTATGTGTGTTGCCTTATTATGTACAAAAGTGTGGAGATGTGAGGAGCTAAAACAGGTGGGTTGAAAAAAACCCACCCCTTGGTCTTCTTCTTCTTCTTCTAGTACTTCTAATACTTCTTCTGGGTCTATGCTAGGGAATCTACTTTTGTCTTCTCAACGCTTCGGGCAACAACAACTTCAGGTTTTCACCGACTCCTCTACACTAAACTACTCTACACACTACACTTGACTATATAACTTCAACTGTTCATTCCTTGTCTTTGCTTTTTGGCTTCTTCTTTGGTTGCTTTGACTTTGACTTTGCCATTGGCTTTGGCTTTATTACTTTACGATTTACTACATATAAACACATGCATTACCCACCATGTTATATGCATATGAAGACGTGAATTTTCATGTAAGTATAATGTATAAATACGGTTTAAATTCATCCTCATACATTATACCAAGCATGCTTAATAATAGACCCTTTTACATTCTAAACACTACATTCTACACTCTAACATCACGATAATAATAATGTGTTGTATGTTAGCATGTGATGCATCTTGTAATATAAGCAGTACACACTTCAAACTTTTATTTTTCAAGTTCCAAACGAACTGCAAAACAACATCACACATCTCTTAATAGACATCTTTTTAAAAATTGCTCTGAGCTGCTAAACAAAACTTTACAAGGATGCTCATGGCTAGAATAAAAAGAACAAAAAGGCGACGAAAGGCCAAAAGGGATGAAGAAGACCCGGGCGGGAACTGTACAATAATTTTTGTAAAAATTGAGAGGAAAAACTCATTAATGAAAAATACATTAATTTGTCCGACTTTGAGCCATCCTGATAATAAAATAAGATATGCATAGCACAGTTTAGCATATTTTTCTAAGAAAAATATGCAAGTGTCGGTAAAACTTGATGTCTATTACTTTCTGTAAACTTAATAAAGATAAATGTCATAATAACATTGATAAGTTATCACACTTGATTGCAAGTTCACTTTATAACTGTAGAAAGTGCCAGGAATGATAATATATTATTCAAATTCTAAAAGTACATCATGAGAAATCAGCAATGAGAGTCGTACGGATGAAAAACAATGGAATAATGAATGAATGAATAAATAAATAAATAAATAAATAAAAAGAATAAAGTACAAGCTTCATGCTGCATTGTACATATTTTAGGGTTGAGACAAAGATGATGTCCAAGACTACAAAAACTGAAAAGCCCGAGTTGACCGGGTGGGTGGGTGGCTCGTATCAACAATGCACAATTTACAATTTCTATGTAACAATAAGGTATGTTTGAATGACAACCTGAAAACTCAAAAACATGAATCCAAGAGGTATGCTGCATAATGTATAATATGCCACTACTCCGACAATGGGCAGATAAAGTTTTGCAGTATACTTTGATGGTATTCAAAGTGTAATGGAGTTACGAATACATTAATAAGAATTCACCACCACTCCATGTGGTCGAAAAATGGCTAATGCAAAAAGGAAAATCCATTTATTCTCTTTTTATTGCATAAGTAATAATGATAACAGTAATAATAGGAGAAGAAGAAATGTACACATTTGATATGTGTAATGTTTTCAAGTATAATATATTAAAGTACTAAATTACTTTTCCCTGCTGATTATTATTAGTATTATGTATAGTATTATTATGTGTTCTCTCTCTTTTGCTGCTGCTCTTGGTCATTATCATTAAGTACTTTGCATCTTAAAAAAGAGTTTTGAGTTTTGGGGTTTGAGCAGATGAAGATACCATACAACACAATATATTCGTGTAAGAATCACAAAATAAAAATTCTCATGTCTTTATTCTTGTGCTCATTCTCCTTTTCTTGACTACTTATTTGAAGCACATCACATTTAATAGAAGAAGAATAAAAAATCTTAATCAGCAACTAACATACAACTATGACTTCTGGCAAACAAAGCTTGTTTATATCTTGTACAAACAAATAACAAAACATGGTAAAGATTATTCCCCTTGTTGGCATTTATAAATGATTGATTTAAATATTATTGAAATAACAACGGATTTGTTCCTTATTTTCACATTTGCTGTTTTTAATTCTTGGTCTCTTCTTTCTTTTTTGTCCTCGTTAAAATATTGCTTATGACGAGGAAAGGAAGGAAGTTAGATAGATCGAATTAGATAGATCGACTGTGCACACAAAGTACATGTATAGAAAATAAAACATAATGCAGAAAGAGAGAGAGAGAGAGGGAGAGAGAGAAAGAAAGGAGTAGAAGTAGACGAAGAAAGAGTGATAATTGAAGGATATATGGGTATACTTTTTTTCAACAAGATTTTTTTTTCTGTTCTCCATCCTCCACATAACATGTAAAAATAATGGTAATACTCATGATAGGGTAGCTTGCTGAGCCATATGTACATGTATATAAATTATATACATCGTACATGCAGATATACAGTAAATATAGACTTGAACTTGATAGAATATGTAGGTGATAGACCTCAGTCCTCATCGTCAGTGGTAAATGGTAATTTAGGGGTTTATTCTCTTTGGGAGACGCTTGAAGGTATGCAGTGTGTGCAGGAGGTAGAAGGAATGCTGCAAGACACAAAAGATAGAAGCAGCAGAAGAAGAAGAATACTGCCGTAAAGTCAAAAGGCAGCGAGTAGACTATAGACTGGAAGACTCTTCCCGCAGGAAAACTTTTAATTATAACTGAGGAGGAACACTTTCAAAAAGTTCCTGGATCATCATCATTATTATCATCACCATACTATCACACACAACATACAACCATTGAGATATACAATTTACACCGTGTTCCTCTGTGTAACTGGTAATAGTAATAATGATTATGATAATAATACTTTTGTAAAGGTACTTCTATCAGACATAAAAATACACACACAAACACACTTACACTGATTCGACATTCTCCCTTTCTTATATTACTTGTTCACTGTATACTTTACACACAGCAGAAAAATATGTTATACATACTGTGTGTGCTTATGTTGTATGTACTGCGTTTATTTTTTATCCTTTTGTAATCGTAATTCGTATCACGAAAGAATACCAAAACGACAGTTATTTAATTCTACCTACACAATATTTCATTTCTTTCCACTTCACTCCACTCCAATCTCAACTCAACTCAACTCAGTTCAGTTTAGCTCAGCTCTCAAAATTCAGTTTGGAGAATCTTTTATTTTATTTTCTCCATCTCGTTTATTTAAAACTTTCCAGGACTCAAACAGGCGCTTGGGAATTCTAATTTCTTGTTTCTAATCATATCAAAATAAATACCCATTTAGATTTGTACTTATTGTTAGTATAAGTAGTAACCATTCAAATCCAAAATCTTAGTCACTCATGTGTAACTTAGTATGGCATGCATTATACATGATTTTATGTATGTTTTTTTATTAGAAACTCGAAACAATGCACTACCACGAGCATGTACAATGTAGATACTAGATACAGCATACCAAAACACAAAATACAGATAGAGCAATATCTTGATTACATGCTGATCAAAGATTCAACCGAAACAAAAACCAAAACGAAATCCATGTAATATGAAGTGAAATTGATATTTAGTGCTTTCAGACTGAAGGAAAACAGAGGAGAAAAGACATATTTAAATGTGGAAAGTGGAAAGTATAGACGAGGAGTCAAGAATTAAGAATAATTTTATCCGTTTCGGTTCCTTTTTCTTTTTTTATTTATTTCCGTTCTGGTACAACAATACACAATACATACACAACAATATCCATGTACAAATAATGAATAATGTAGTATGTTGATAGTTGTTGATAATGATATTTAAATTGTAAATTTTAATCCAAATGACTTGTCTTCTCTTGAATCGGGAATACAGGAAATAAATATTAAAAAAACATGTATATAATATATAATGTATATATTATATACAAGTATTTGTAATAATAATAATATAACATCAAGGTATGCACAAAGGTTTCAACTTGTTCTTTTATCAAATAGATTCTGGATGGATCCATTGCAAAGGGATGATAGAGTTTGGATTCGGATTTGGTTCTTGAGAATCTTGGTTGTCAGGTTAGTAAAAACAAAAATAGTTCCTTCAAAGAACTTTTTACTCTTCACATTTCTTTTCCTCTACTCCCGACTCTCTACACGTACTTTGTCTTTTTGGTTGTGTTAGATTTGTCTCTCTCTCTCTCTCTCTCTCTCTGTTTTATTGTTCTCTCCCTTTTCATTTCCATTTCAAGGTTTGGTGTTTCGACTTTGACTCTTTCGAAATGTACGCATACATTTGTACTCAGAGAGGGAGAAAGAGTGAAGAGAACCTTTAGAAAATCCATCCCATAACACTCTAAACTCTAACATGACATATTATATGTACGTAACATTATTTGACGACGAGGACCAAGAACATGTACATAAAAGAACAGAAAAGAGTCGAGAGTGAGTACAAGAAGAGCAAAGCAAGCACTTGTTGCTTGTTCTCAATTCTCAATTTTGTGAGTACTGGAGTTACAGTGCATATTGGGCTATGTATTATGTATCTATATTATTTGTACCAGGACCTGAAATAAGAAGAGCCCTGGAGAAAAACAAAGGTATATCATCTACAGAACATCACCACACCACACACCTGTACACAGTCCACAATATAGTTAAAGTTATAGTTTTAGGGTACATGAAGACCAGAAAAAGAATACATGAGACAGTTTTAACACACAGACAGACATACAAAATGTACAATCATATAATATACACAATACACAGTATACGTATATGTATAAATAGAAAAAAAAACACAACCCAAGTCCAGTTCTACATTCTCCATTTCTAAGACTCAGCTCACTCTCTTAACTCAGCAGTATTTACAATTTAAAACGTAAAGTCAAGTCAAAAGGCTCAAGATTCAAGAACCAAAAGTACACACAGAACGAGTAAAGAGTAATCAAATAATGCATATATACAGTATATAGCAATGATAAGGATGGAAAAATTATCCAGATTCATCGTCTCAAGTCTCAAAATCTAGCTGATGAAGAGAAGCTCTTGCAGCATTGAGGACCAAAATTGAGGTATAGTGGCAATGACAAAGTAATAAAATAAAAAACTAAAACTTCTTAATCATTCTTGAATCTTGAATTTTCCTTCATCTTCATATCTTTCTGACAACTTCCTTGGTCCTTTTCCCCTCCTCGTGACTCTCATTAACAAGCAGTTAACAGTTGTACCACAGAGAGACCAAAGGAGAAGAGAGTCAATGTTGACAATCAAACCTTGTGCTGTTATAATCATTATTATTGTTTGTCTTCATCTATTTTTCTAATAATAATAATAAAAAATCGTCCATTTTGACATTACGCCTGTCATTTTTTGTTCAAGTACACATGTACAATGTACATGTATTGAATTTATACTATCTGTAATATAACGTGCATTAGGCTATACACATGATAATATTATATGATTCATACACAAACATTTTGAATATCAAAAATTCATTGTATTGCGTTGTAAATTGACAATATTATACCATGCAAAAGTAGTCTGTACCTCAAATCTCAAATTGTATGCAACGACATTTCTATTCTCTATATCTCTAATCTCAATACTCTATCCCCAACATGTTGTGTGTACCTTGAAAGAAAAATAAAAAAAAAAGATTGAGAATTGAAAATTGAGTGAGTAATCTTTTTTCTTTAGTTGGTTCCGAGAAAGTCATGATATGACTAATGTAGAAAATATACAAATGCACAGTAGTTGTTGACTGTATTTTGTATGTATAGCATGTACCTGAACTAAGTCTATGAACCTGAGCTGTGCATTCTGACTTTCCTAATACAAATTTTCTTCCTAATACACAATGTAATAACTTCTTTGTAGTGTAAAATATATTATATACTATTATACACTATATACACATTGCATATTATGTACATAGAAAAACATCATTTGATTTCGTATCCCGTTTAATGTTCTACTTTCATTAAGACGTTGTAAAGTTAAAAAGTTAGGAGTCAGGAGAGTCAGTGTTGGCGTTGGTTTTTTCATCTCTATATTTTCTCTATATTCTGTGTACTCTGTGGCCATCTCGATTCTCAATCACTCTACCTATCATATTATAGAGAAGCGCATTCATTAAATGCATTAGTCCATCATCTCTCATCTCCAATCGAGATTCAAGTTGCTTACTTTAAGTGAAAACCTGTGCTCTGTACTCTTCATCCTTCATCTTACCGCTCAAAAAACTCGAACTGCTACCACTCTTGTGATATGATGGATGTAATTCACATAGGTAATACGTTTACATAGACATGATTTCTATTATGTATTGAGAATTGAGGATTGAGAGATGCATATGATTTATACTTATGTGCAACATACAATACATGCACAATATACTGTATACAGGATACATTACATAGATACAAAACCTTTAGTTATTTACAAAATCATCATATTTTGTTGAACCTTCTTTGTCAGATTTTTACAACTTTACAATTTACAAGTGCAGGTAAACTCATTGTCATTATCTTACATGATACATGACAATACTAAAAAAAAGTAGTGATGATGTCTAATGGATAAATAAAAATGTATAGGAAATCGAAAATTACTTTGACATTTGTAACTTTTAGCACAAAACTTAAGAAGAAAAACAGAAACTCTTGCAACTATAGCTATAGTAAATGATACCAGCACCTTTTAGCTCAAGCACAGATAAAAGTAAACCATTTTCGTACATTCAAATTAATCTAGAGTAGAAAAAGATCAGATGAGTATTGGTTATCCGTCTCAAATGATTTTCTTTAGTATTTAGTGCACAACGTGTATATATATCCATTCTCATCCATGTTCTCACAAGGAATAGCACAGGTAGAATAATATCTGTGTTTATGCAGAAAAATCATCTTTTTCTTCTTGTGATTCATGTTTTCATGTATGTAAAAATACGGACAAATCGTGTATTTTGTACTTTGTACTCTCTTTACTTGTAGGTAGGTAGGCAATTCGATGTAAAGGCATAACACTCGATACTCCATACTCTAGAGTTTTCTTCTTAGTGGATTTATGAATGGATGACTAAATAATAAAATGCATCCCTGCTGCTCACGCCGACAACATCGATTGAAAATATTCAACGTGCACAGTTTACAGTGTACAGAATGTGGTAATATTAACCAGGTATTATTTGTACAGCACGGACGGGACTGAAACTGTATACCCATCTACCTATCCGCTTTGGACTTGGACTTTGAGCTTTGAGCTCATATTTATTGTATATTGTATATTATTTTACCTATAATATAGGTACACCCTGTGCTGTGTCAACAGTCAACAGTATTGGGCATTTAGGAAATAAATCACAGACATTTATGAACATTCATGTAAAAAATGAGGAGAAAAAGGAGAGAAAACATGAAGGAAAAGAAATCCTTCGAATTCGTCTCTTTGTCGTTCTTCTTGTTAATAGTTAATACATATTTTGCCTCTATTCCACACTAGAACTGAACTATAACATACAACGTACTGTATTGTAGTGCATTGTACTGGATGTTATAGTTGGTTATTAGTTATTGTACATAGCCGTCGACATCGTTGTCTTTTTATATGTAGTTGGGTATTATTTCCTCAATTCTATTCTGTCCCTATACTTACATGTAGTGTACAGATGACGAGAACAATTTGACCGAAAGCTCTTGAGAGTAGTAATGTCTGTTCTTTTGAGTGTATTTGAAATGTACTTGTAGTCGTACTAGTATTATTATTATTATTGCTATGTATAATACTTTTCTTCTTCTTTTGACTATGTTGAACATGACTAAACATGTGTAATGTGAAATACCTGTGTATTATGGTGTTTCCCCTCAATGTGTGTATAATAATATAACTAGTGAAGAATATCGTTCAAATAAGTTCCAATGTACCATCGTGACCTGATAATTTGGAATTTGAAGGCAACGATTGGTAAACGTTCACGGACAATAATAGTAAAATGCACACCTTCTTAATGTTTGTTTAGTTCCCTTCAAAAATACAAACTACAAAGTAGAAACCAAATTAAAATTGTGCAGGCCAAAAAGTCGTCGACTTTTTTTTAACCAGGGGATTATCACTGATCATGTAGGATGTAGGAAGATGTATGAAAATGGCAATATTTAATGTTTAAAATTCAAAATGTTGATGAATTACACGAGCCATTGACGAGGTAAAAAACCTCATGCTCAAAATATTCAAGTTCAAGTACCGGTATAATATATAATATAATACTAAATAGCAGAAAGGAGATGAGCGAAACGGATTTATTTAAGTTTATACATGATTAATGAGAGGACTTCAATAAATAAAATGCTTTTGAAAGGAAGCATTTTATTAGAACATTATTTACACATTATTTATTTATTCTAACTGCAGTATACACATCACACATACTCCATACTGTACGTGACATGCAGTACTTTTTACACGGTCAAAAATTGATTCGGTACGCAGTGACTTGTTTTCTCTCATCTTTATAAACCCAGAGACAATCCTCAGTATTTTTAATAACCAGACAAAATATGATAATGAAATTCATATGACTTGGTACAGTAATAATAATAATAATAATTACTAATCTGCTCATACTAATGATAAATAATTATTAATGCTAACTGCTAACACTCTTGAATAATCCTAACTGTACATTGGTTCGTATGAATTTGAATGAAGAACAAGTTGAATGCTGTTGCTGTTATAACTATGCTTTACGCTATACAAAGGTATTATGCGATGTTGTTATGCTTGTTTTTTTAAACCTATTCTGTTGAACGAACTTAATAGTGTGGGAATTATTATTTGAATAGATATAGTTGCTTCGTCGTAGTTCATAATCACTGATTATGTTCATGTATATAGAGGATAGAGGATGTCAGAAACCAGTGTATAACCAATGTCATATTTCATGTAGGCATAGGTATATTCGAAATTCAAAATTCAAAACCAGATGAATGAACGTCATTACCTTGCATTTGCATACCCTGTAGTTTCTTTTCAGTCTCCCAGAATTTTTGGAGCTCCGTGAAATATTTGTCAAGAATGAAGACTTTGGAGAAGCCTATTGTAGCCATTTCACATGACTCTTCATTCAGTCACGTGAACGCTCTGAAAGTTAAGATATTACACAAACAAAACCAATGACACTGTCACTATCGAATCAATCCAGTATTTTTCTGTGATTTTTTTCGATTTCATAATTTTACACAAAATACTTGTTGGATAATTTTTTTTATTTCACTTTAAAACAACTGTAATGTTGAACTAATAATATATATTCCCGATTCCAGATTCCAATCATCCATACACCTGGATTTTATATTTATTCAAACAGTTGAGGAAACTTTCACTTTTATTATCCATGAAATGAATTTTTACTTTTCATGTAACTAAAAAGAAACATCACTTTCATTTACACTTTCTGATACACGATCCTTTATGGAGAGTTCAACATAAATTTTAGGAATACTGAATTCCTATCCACGTCCAGTCACAGAACGGAACTGATAGTAAAATGATAGTAATCCTTTGTTGGCTGTACTGATTTTGATTTAATCAGCCAAACCAAATTATTTCTTTTATTTTGTAAATGGAAACTTTTCCATCTTCCGTGTTGTTTTGTGTGTACACAAATATTACGCACTAATTTACCAGTCAACTATGTACAACCACTGTACTTGATACTTGTACTCGTTTAACTTTTCAACTTTTGATATTTTTCAATCAGTATTTAACTTGAACTGTCTAAAGCACTCGGCACTAATAATTATTATGATTTGCATGAAGAGGTTGAATTGCGAGGGGATTGCGTTTCTATATTCTATGTGTAATGTTGAGAGTAGAATGAGCACATGATAGACTAATTTGTATTATACTCTAGTACTAGTCGTCTTCTTCTTTTTGTGTGCTGCTGCTGTGTACTCCGTTTGGTTAGTTAGAGAGTGAGAGAGGAGCAGATTTTTCTATATCTCTCTCCCTCTCTCAATGTTATTATTATTATTATTATTATTATTATTGCGTGGAACGAGAGAATAAGAAAAACAACACAAAACAAGAGCCTGAGTGAGTGAACAGACAGTAACTTGAAAGGTGAGTTTCACGGGAAGAGCGAGAGCAATAGAGAGAAAGAAAACCTTTGGCAAGGAGCACAACAGACCGCTCCAATCAACCTGACTAAACTGAGCATTAAGTGACTAACTCAAATCTCAGGTCTACTAGCTTCTTCTATACTCTTTCTTTTCCTTCTTCTTGGCTGCTTTTCTACCTGAAGGCATCAGCCTCATCGCATCGTATCGTATCGCATCGTATTCTATCGTCATATTATGTGCATACGTACTTCGTTTCGTTTTATATTATACAACCTCAACTTCAGCTTTAACTTTTCAATCTCCATCTCACAAAGGTAAAATATGAAGATGAAGACCAAGAAAAAGAAGAAGTGGAGGTAGAAGTAGAAGTAGACGAAGAACACAAAGACCAAGTGGAGGAGAGAAGTTGAAGAGAAAAAAAACTACCTTTTCATACCTGCATCATATTATACATTACACAGCATACATTATAGATTATACCAAAAACCAACCACCAAACAAGTCTAGAGTTGTGTTGAATGTTGAATCTAGATTCTAAACAATTGCTTCTATCTGTATCTGTACTATGCCTAACAAATTCCCCTTTTACGTTTATGATGCACAGTTCTAATTGGATGGATACATGTACATACATATAGAATATAGTCATGTAGTAAACAATATACTATCGTTTGCTAGCTCTCTAAACGAACATAAACCTAAATCCATTGAAATGCATGCAGTTCTTTTGCTTGCTGGCTTTACTTTGAGTAGAGACGGAGTGAGAGAGTGAGGGAGTTCGAAGAAGAGCTAGACTTAGTGATAATAAAATTCAGTAGTGAAAGAAGACGGAGAAGTAGAAGTACATAGTGGATATATAAGGCAAGGCCCGGGAGCAAGTCTTAAGTACTTAAAGTGGTGGACGTTGTAGTAAAATCCATGCATATGTAGCATAGGTGAACATTGAATGTGTACCTGTTGTAGTAACCATCATATTATATTCATCACCAGAATTTGTATACACATGTACACCTAAGAACTAAGAACACGTATATATGTATAGTTTTAAGGTTGCATGTGCTTGTTCTGGAAGAGGATTTTACTCTAAAACTACAGGGAGTTTTTCCTATACAAGTTGTGCATGTAAAAACACATGTATGCTGGTTGCTGGGTATTGGTTACTTGGTAGTTGGTACATATCAGCATTCTGTATTCTGTACATATATTACGTGTGTACTAGGGACATTTTGCTCGTTTTTTTCGCCTCCAGCTAAAAAACTAAAGAAGACTCTGAAATACAAACGCTTACTCAGAGTAATAGTGATAGTAATAATAATGACTACTTACTACTTATGTATATGTGAGTAGTGAGTACTGAGTAGTGAGTACTCATGATACCCATACCATGGATGAATCTAGTTAACTATAACCACGGTACAGAATTTAGAGAATTGCATGAAAAATTCAAATATTTTACACTATATATTATTATACATTTGATTAGGAACATGTTGTATTCACGGCATTCATGGACAAGAGAGAGATTATATAATGAGGATATTACAGTCATAAGTAGAATGCGATATGCAACTAAATATTATAATACCACAATAAATTATATCTTCTTCTTCTTCTCCGTCTTCTTCTTTTCTGCTTTCTGCTCCTTTGATTCCCAAAAAAAAAAATCCAGCAACACGAAAAAGGATACACAATAAATATGTACAAGGTATACGGTAGACACTAGATACACCAGACATCAGACACAACAGGCTGACTGGCAACTATGAACTACCTTTCCCAAAAAACATCAGCATGAGAACAAATAATAAATAATCACACACACATGCACACACTAATTCTCGCACTCATATTAGCAACATGTTCATCAAACAGAAATTCGAGACGCATTACATGCATAGATTTTATAACATGAGACGGGTATCAGATTTTCCTGTACATTTCATTGAATTTTCACGAATTATTAAAAAAAAAACCAAAAAGAGCTGTGTTTTTATACATAATGCTCTACATTATACAACTGAATTTGTTTCACTCTAATCCATTAAGCATATTTACTCTTGGAAAAATTTCATAATAATAAATATGTAGGCTACAACTAAACTTATGGCAGTAGGGAGTTTGTATATTTGAATACAATAAAGAATAAATCATTACAGTAATAACAGTCATACAAAGTAGAAAAGAATTTTTCTCAAGAGCCAAAAAAAAAGATCATTTTTCTGCATCATGTTTTTGAGATTTTGGACAAAATTGGAAATTTTTGTTTTCAATACTATTTAACCACAGTAGAAAAGTGGGATTTGTTTTGTATGACAGATGACAGCAGTAAATGCACAAACAGTGTAGATTTGGAATTTTGAAAGCAACAAGTTGGAAGTCAGCAACAAATGGTTCTTACTAGTAATTCTTATACGTGTACACACGTAAAAAGTAAACAGAACTTCAAGCTCTTCTCTTTTCGCCCCCATTTCCATGAATTCAACACGCAAAATTCCAAAGGCACTTTTCAGAGGAATTCATTACCATTTACCATTTACCATATTTCTCGGATTTAAAAAAAAAGTATATTTTACAATACAGTATCTATCTATCGTCTCACTACCGCACACTGGAACATCACAATGAGAGTAATGAGTGTAAGTTTCATTTCAAAAATTTTAACACGAAATATAAAATGTCTCAACATTAACAAAAGTTTGTTGTCGAGCATGATTTCCTCAGCTTTGCATGGTTAACGTCAACCGTGAGAAAATAAATTACACTATGGATTATATACTAATGAAAAATGATAATTCTTTCCTCATTCACAAAGGAGGATTCAAAGCCCGCTTGCCAAAAGAAAATGGTGATTCAAAATCTACTTTAAGCTTAGTAGCGCCTTCTGTGTAAAATTTCCTCAACTTTAGGAGATGAACAAAGAGATTCCTATTAAAGTTCATTTTTCTTTTAGTTAATTCCAATATATTATATCTGCTCGTTTATGTTGTATATATATATAAGTGACGGGTATTATTCCGTGTTTCTATTTCTAAGTCATGCTAATATGTCAGAAGAGGTTCTCTCATCTACAAATTGTAAGGAATTCCTTATAAATGTAAATTAAAATTGTTTAAGATCTGGTCAAACATGGGTAATGGGTAGCTATGTTACATACAGACGAAACAAGAAACAAGATAAACAGATTATTGCGTGATTGTTTCATTTGTTTCATTTTTTGCTACTGGTAAATCAGTAGTCAAATAATATGCATATAATTTTGTATTTATAATTTGTTTGAAAATGAATTGGTTTTTCACAATTACACGCTTAAACATTAAGCACGAGATTAAACATTGCAGCAAACTTAATCCATGAACGTCCTTGACATTGACCGTTTACATTGATTTAATCTAAAGTCATCAGAGGAAAACTTGCATGGAGTTATTATTGATATCGAGTAAAAAATTGCACGCAACATTTGCAGTTTGTAGTTTAAAAAAACTTGAATTCTATATTCCAGTCAAAACAGAAGTTTTTTTCCTGCGTGAAATTCCATCATTAAAACGGAAAGCTAGAACAATTTAATTACCTTCTCCTATCTGTGGAAAACAAAGCCAGAAATTGCATAAACAGCTATCTCAAATATCTAACGCATAAGAGAAGGATAACCTAAAGCTGTCTCAAGTGTCAAATGATTGAAGAATTCTTCTTGATTTACTTAGAGCTATGTAACATGTAACTCAAGTTTTATTTAAGCCGTAATGGATTTCACTCACTAAAATGTAGTCAATATTCAAAAGATGTCAAAAACTTATCACAAAGGTGAATGAGACAAGGACTTTTGAAGTTTGCTACGGTGACATCATCATCAACAATAGTTGTAAATAAATTTGTAAAAACCGAGAGCCATAACACACCATTTAGCACTTTAATATTATTATACATTATACATGATCATTTGCTTGTTACTTTCCTCTGCTACTATATTTACTCATAACTCATAACTCATACACATGCTTATAGTTTACAACTTGTATGCATGACCATTTTAACTACCTATATTCATTTCCCCCCTTTTATTTATTTGCATAAACAAAATAATGCACATATTATGTACTTGTTGCATTTTTATACAATTTTATGGGAGCTGGAATGGATGAGTTTCTGAGTAAACATTCAAAAAAATATGAATGTCCTTTCATTTATATTCATGTATGTAACATACACATGTATATTGTGTAAACATCGGCTCAGTCAATACATTCACAATTCACAATTTATATTAGTGCATTAGTGATTACAGTGCATTTTTTACGCTACCTTCATTTTCTCTCAACTGATTCAGCACATTCTACAATCTATTGTGTAGTATTTTTTAAAGTATGCATGAGTATAGTGAAAAAAAAAATATGTACCATGTAGTAATAGAGCTATAGGATATATATTCTGCTGTTATGCTACGAGAAAGAGCACAGTATGCATAATAATTTAATAAATTTAATGCATAGTCAACTAAATTCATTCTCTGTGCTCTGTGCTCTATGTACAATGTACAGTGTACACTACAAAACAGATTTTTTACATTTGTATCTGTAGTCATGTCATGTCGTGTTTTTCTATCATTTCAATCCGCTAAATAGTAAATAGACTTGAGCTAAATGCAGTAATAATAGCCGTAAGAAATATCTCTACACGACATACCATACAGAGTAGAATAAAGAATAACGATATAATAATGTAATATGTTTAAGGAGAATGTGCAAAAAGTATTCTATGCAGATATACCTATTACAATGTGCAGTGTATTTACACTTTACATCACAGAGTATATATATATAGAGTATAGAATAGTACAATGTATAAAAGTAATGAGGATAATTATGGAAATAGTAAGGCTGTGATTTTGAATCATAGACATGTATGTACGTATCATAATATCATAGTTGCAAATGTATACGTGGTATATGCATTCATTGTTGTACTCGTTTAGAGTAGAACATTGCGAATCATTTTCATCTCAGACTCCCAACAAAGAGAATTAAAGACAACGGCTTTAGAAAAGAAGAAGAGGGAAAAAAATTGACAATTGGCACTTGTCATATATGGAATGGATGCTACTTCTGTATCTAGGAGTCTTTGATCTGATGTGAAAGATATATGTAGTACTTATAAAGACAGTATCAGAAGAACAAAAGAAGACGAAGAAGAAGAACCTCTCTATAATTATTTAGTTATCTGGTCCTTTTATTTTTATTTTTTATTTTTTTGGTTTATATTTTGTTTATATTAAATATATGCGAATCTTTCGTTCGTGTGACATGAGCATCAATAATAATTAAATGCATGCGATTCTGATGTTAAAGTATACGCATAAAATAAAAGGAGCTAAGCTATGGCTGTAGTGTGAGGCTATTTGAATTTGTGAAGTAGATACATATGTACGTTTATGTATTATAATTTACAATCTGCACATTCTACTATGACTGTGTTACTCCAAAAACGCAAACAATGGAAATCCTCAAAAACTTCCCTTTAGCCTTCCCTCTCTCTCTCTCTCTCTCTTTCTGGCTGGCTGTCTCAATCGCTTATATGCTGTAGTTGCTAAAGCTTGTTGTTGTGTGATATGAAGTGAGACGAGAGTGTGTTTGTTTGTGATTGTCAAACAAGGCTTTGCTTGCGAGGAGGTGCGTTATTGCTAACTTGAATTCCAAAGATACAACACGCACAGTCACATGTATACCTGATAGATAAATCAAATAAATTCATCATCAAACGATAAACCAAATAAATCACAGACCTATAAATAAATAAATCAATAAAAAAACATAGACTCCTATACATAGACAATAGACACGTCTGAGTTATTACTACACATTTTACCTGTCGGAAATTTAAAAGTGACAAATTTTGTGGATTACTACATAAACTTTGTTTTTAAAAAACCCGTGTTTTGTTTGCTGTCGTCTCATTAAATTTCAGATTGCAAATACTTTTATATCAATTTCTTGGCTGTCGACAGTGTGGTTCTCAAGTTTATGTAAAAAATATAACCAATAGGTACACATGACATTTTGTTGTTGATTTTACCTTGACCCAGTCATTACAAATTGACAGTGAATGAAAATTTTCTTTTCAATCACCATTCAGCTTTGTAACGTGGTTCTAACTGTAGTCGTTATTACAATATACGTTGTACATCACAAGAAATTGTTCTGATTATTGACTTATCGCCTCTTGTGACTCGTAATATTACTATTAAAAAGGTGCTATTCTTGTTTAATTGTGTATAGTGTATACTGAAAAGGAATTTACTCACATGTAAGTGAAATTTTAAGTTTAATTCCCAAGTTTAACTTGTAACATCTTTATTAAAGTTCAAAGGCAGGTAAAAAAGACTGGAGTGGAAATATTTCCCGTAAGATTTCCCTCTGAAATGTGCACAGTGCACAGGGAATTTCACGAGGCAGCATAATATATGTATTTATGTGCTTTGTAATTACAAAAGAGGTTCAAGCAGAGTTCATGTTCATTTTTAATTTTTTCATATCTAACCGTCACTGATACAAAATATCAAATATCTATACACAACAAACATCAATACAGACAAAGCACTTGATTTTTTAATGCTCATCATTTGAACGTACATAATTCAGCACGTACACCTACCTACATATTTGTCAGTTAAGATGTAAAGTGTAAAGTGCACGAGGAGCAATAATGATTGTATCGTCTATTAATATACGCGCATTCAGGTTTCCGTGAATCCATGAATTCAGAATTGCCAGTTTATGTACGTCACGTAAAAAATAGTTTGCTGTCAATCGTAAATAATTCAGTGAAAAAATTTGCACATCCCAAATCCCAAATCATACGAAGCTTAAACAAGAGGAAAAAGTGTAGAAATATAAATACACGTACAACACGTACAACAGTCATCGTAAAATACCTAGTACCAAAAAATAATAATAATTCCGTCCACCAAATGCAACAACTATTTCATATTATTTATTATCAGACATTGTTAATCATTTGTGTTTTGTATTACACTGCACATATGTATTTAAATAAAAGCGTATTTAAATGACCATTGAAATGTGGATATTTGATACTCTTTATTTATAAAAAAAAGTCCCATTTTTTGGTCTGCATAAATAAATACTTTTGGTTGCTCAAAATTTCAATTTTCAACAAATAACCTTATTCATCATTCGAGGGAAATTTTAGTAGATACGGCATATTGCTCATATTCAGAAGAAATTCGTTATCCCTCAGAGGAACTTTGCTATACAGATGTTGAGAGGATTTAGATAAAATCTTAAAACGTAATAATGCATGTCTAACGTAAATAGTGAATATCCGCATGTATGTATGTATGGTGCAATCAAAACAAAGGTAACCTAAAAACCTGTGTGTGCATACAAAACATGTATTATCTATACTCAATGTACATAATACACATGCACAACGACTCGGGAGTATCACACGCTTCATGCACCAAAAATTTAGAGTGATTTGCAAAGCTGAAAACAGCAAAGCTTCTGTTCATACCACACAATTCTTTGTATACATAATACATACAGCTTGTCACTATATTGTCATTGACATTCTTGCATTCATCTACTTTACATGTACGATGTACAACGAATTCACAATGTGAATCCATTTGTAGTAGATATAAATGAAGTTTTATGGTGGTCAGTAGAAAATGAGAAAATTGGGGAAAATTAAGTTGAATTCAGATTCAAATTAGGAATCAGGGATATACAATATAGGTAATACAATACATTGTAAATAGCTTTGTAAACAGATTTCCATTGGTATTGGAAAACTGAGAGTCAAATAAAAATTACATGTGTACTTATACATATATTCACATTCCGTCCATCGTTTATCAATTTTGAATGACAGGTTGAGTAAAAGAATGGTAAATATAAACGTGCGTTGAAATGAAACACGTATACACAGTGTACAAAGTACCAATTTTCTGTAATCAACAGGTGCTTTGCATAGACGTTCAATAAGATCCTTTGTGCTCTGTACTGCATGATTCGTGATGTTAGTAACTGGGAAAGTATTTTTTAATATCTACGTAAAAGACAGGTTGTACATAATATGAGACGTGTGCTGTATTTCATAGAATTTTTAACATTAAATGAAAGCATACCAGTATGACACATTCAATTCTAGGTATGTATAATGTATAGAGACATTACACATTACTTATTAGTTTAAATAGATATATGATATATTCAATACATTATATTATACAATAGAAGGATATTTCGTAGATCACAAATGTTAAATATATTGAAATTTATAGATAACCTTTTGACATCCAAAATCATGTGTACAATATACAATGTACGCGATAAAGTTGTGAAACTCAAAACTTCAAACAGCTCTAAGCATTTTTATTTTATGATAAACAAGGATAATGACTTTATTAAATGCTATATCAAAAAGCTCTGAGTCCAAATAAACAAAACAACTCTAAACAATTAAAAAGCACATTGAATTATCAACCATAGTTGTAGCTACTTGATCAATTTTGAAACCTTGTTCTAGGAAAAGCGCTAGCTGATTTTTTTTACGTCAAGTGATAAATAGTTCGAAATAACCATAATATGATTTTTTAAAAAGTTGCTGCAATCGACATATTTTATTATCGTGGAATTTTTGGCTTCACAAATCATGGTAATTATGATAACAGATTTTGTTCAATCTCCAATAATTCAAGCCGTATTTCAGTACTACACTTGACAACCTATTACATTTGCATTAACAACATATGATTCGATAAAAACAAGACCGCACGGTTTCTATTGACAACAATGTATAATATAACTTGTTGCCAATAGAAACCGTGCGGTCTTGTTTTTATCGAATCATATTATATCTTTAATTACTGCTCAATAAATGTTTGAATAGATAAAGTAAATAGGAAAATTAAATTAAAAGAGCTTACTGTAAGTAATTTAACAAGATTTTGAAATTTTGGATTTGGCAACACCTCAATTCAGGACACCTAAACTAATTTACCAGTACATGAGCATTTATTTTCAAGAGACATTAATCCGTCTAGTATACAATAATAGCACTAACCAAATGCTATACACTACTCTCTCTCATACACCACCAATTGCTTATTTTTTATTTCCAAACGCAGGAATGACAGCCATTAACGCAGAAACGAAACCAATCGGTAGTTACGGGTGCATGTGTACTTTGTATTACAACCAATTTCGTGTTTAATATTTGGCGTTTGGCATAATAATGTTTCAATAGAGTGGAAAGAAATTGTCCCGTTTAAGTCAATCAATTCAAGCTTGAATTTATACAAAGTCAAAACTACCAAAAAACGTGCATTGATTCAACAAGCTACTGTTACAAATTATCGGTGTGAAGTTTAGAGATAACATTATTCATCTACATAATATTATGTTGTGCATACATGGTATATTATAATTTATAATGGTTTTAATGTTTAGGGTAACAAAATTAAATTATTAGGATCATCTTATGCTTCACGCACTTTCGATTGGATAAAATTCACTTTCAACCCTATAGTAATATTTATAGAGAGCCGTGACACATACATAAATTCACGTTTAGCATTGCATACTGAATATATATAGGCAATAGAGAATATTTGCACTTTCAGAATTATACAGATATCGAACACTAACCCGAAATCCAAAGGTCATCAATGTTTCAGTACATCATTGTGTACTATTATCATCAAATTTAACGAGTAAAGGCAGTACATGTCGAAAGCATGATTGATTTTAAAAACCTAAGCTTTTAGCACTTGCCATATAGTGTAATACAATATTATGTCGTATATGTTTCAGTAATGGTACTGGAATAATAATAAGAGTTTTAATCTGTAGTATTGTATATTACAAATAGTGAGTTTGAATTCATAACTATTTAAATGTCAAATATCTTCCTCGATTACCTCGAAACTTCTAATCTCTAACACATTAAATTAATGTAAAAATGGTACAGTTGCTATTTTAGTATAAAGTATTGATGAAAAATTAATCATGTTGTACTTTTCCCCTTTTGTTCTCACAGTCATACAGTGGAAGATACACCATTCCAGTTGCCTTCACTCTGTGTACATAATACTATTCTTAGTACTTAATGTATACTGACAGGAGTAAAAGAGAGCAACAATACCGAGCACAAACTTCTCAGCTGTGTTGAATGACGATTGACGATTCTACAAAATTAACAAGATCTCAAATATCAGTGAACACTGCAGTCATCATTGACCACCCCCTTCAGTATTTTCAAAAACTGAACAAAAATGGACAATTTGGCGTTAGACATGCAAAACGAGGTAAACGCCTTTTTGACACTATCTTTGTAATTTGCAGTATTGAATATGAGCTATAATTTGTATACTATCATGACACCGTTTAAATTTTTTTAAATGTATATCAAAGTATTATAAATTACCCAAAGTCTTATAGAAAGCCCAAAATTGTGTAGCAATTGTAGAAAATTCTTAAATGGACCATCAACATTGTGTAATGCTCTTTGTGCCTGCCGTACAAACATTATTATTATTATTAGTTTGAAAGAGTATATGGTTAGATATTTCAACACTTTGGCATTTACTGCGCACTGTTTGAATCCATTCATTATTCAATACAATAAATGATGAAAATCCTTCGTTCGTTTTGTAAAAATGAAACGGTTTACATACGTAAGTCGCATTATCCATTTAATTCTGTATAAAGCTGTACAGAAACAGTAGAAAAAAACAAGCTCTTGTTGAGCCAAATGATTATAGAATGTAGAAATATTGTAAAACTTGAAGATTGAAAAAGGAATGGCGATGATATCAAAATTATACATTTATGAACCATTTCAAAGATTTGATTTCTTTCATGTACGTATTTATACATGGAAAATGTACATACATTTGAAAATCTGTATTTAGTTTATAGCTTCGTATATGTCACTTAATCTTCATGCACACAAGTAATTAATCACACATTAAGACTTGCGACTGATATTCAAGTGACCCGAATATAAAAGTCTATCACTTATCATTGGGTTGTTAATGATTAATAACTTTCCAAGGGTCAACGAAAAATGGCTGTTGAGGTTACAAGTTAAAAAAAGAAGGAAAGTAAAGAAACAAGTATTTGATAACGATAAGAACTATTTACATATTTAATGGCTCATCAAAGTAGTGAAATAAGCAAATCAACAAAGAGACCATCACATGTTTAAGAACTCCTTCATGTGTAATTAGTAATATTAAATAAATATTACAAGCAAAAGACATGTGTCATTATGTTATAACATAATGAGTACAGAAATTTCGATGCCCCTATTTTAACCATGTGCACGTGTGAGTATAGAGTATAAATAATAAATAATTACTACTTCATAATCGTAAATACAGAAATGCACAATCATACAGAATACAGAGTGACTTCCACTTATCCGTTCAAAGTACAACAAAATGTGATAGGAAATATTGTTTTATTCCATCCCGTTTATAGACATGAATAATGAATTATACTTGAGTTGTAGAGACTAGAGAATTTCTTGCTCATTTAATTTTGTGGTACTTTCTAAGCTGAAAGTGCTGAAAATTTCTTTTAACTTTTCACGCAATTACAATCTACACCGATTTTAAGCAGAACTACGTTATTCAGTTCAATATTACAGATTAAAGATAGACTTTAGAATAGCCTACGCGTCCAGTGTCCTCACATATTGAAGTGAAGACGAATTCTGATACAAATAAATAGCCATTTTTTCACAATCTTCAGGGTGAGACACAGCGGAAGAATCGTCTGGAGAGAATGGAACCAAATCAAAATTCGGCGAGTGTAGAACAACAGAAAGCAGAAAAGAGGGAAAAAGGACTATACTATCAGATAAATGACGTCCCACCTTGGTATCTCACAGTTTTACTGGGATTTCAAGTAAGCAAACTGTATGATTTTTATTAGCAAGTAATTAATGATATTTTGACATGCTTTTCTTGAAATACATTTGGAAATGGAGTTCACTATCTTTAATATCACCTATTTTCTTATTTTTGTACAGCACTATTTGACCATGGCAGGCTCCACAGTTTCTGTACCCTTTATCTTAACTCCAAAGGTTAGCCTTTAAAAGTACTGTATGAAATATTAATTTAATGTAATGCAAAATGCAACCAACAATCTACTAAATATTTAGTAACTTATTTGGCTTATATGAGCATTCGTTTTACATGCCATTTCTCTAATACAGTGAGTTTTTACTTCTCACCTGTAAATTAACATAACCCAATACTAACTACTTTACTTTTATTATTTTATTCAGATGTGTATGGAAGATGACGACCCAGATCGAGCCAATATTATTTCAACTTTGATTTTCGTCTCAGGAATAGTAACTCTCCTCCAGAGCACTTTTGGTACACGCCTTCCCATTATTCAGGGTGGAAGTTTTTCCTTCATAGTCCCTGCATTAGCCATTCTCTCATTACCCGAATGGAAGTGTCCACAAAATATGAGCATTTATAGTGCTGCAGATAAAACGGAAATGTGGCAATTAAGAATGCGGGAATTACAAGGAGCTATTATTTGTGCTTCTATTTTTGAAGTATTATTCGGTGCTTTAGGTAACTATTTAGACTGTTATTTAATGGCAGTCATTTTAAAAGTACATAATATACATCCATACACACAACAGAACAATGTATCCAATGAATACAAATCAGAATTAAAAAGGAAAAAAATTATTAATTTACATCTAATTTCTTTGATTAGGAATTGTCGGAATCGTTTTGAAGTTTGTTACTCCATTAACAATAGCACCAGCTATCGCAATGATTGGACTTTCTCTATTCAAAGTTGCTGGACAACATGCTGCTTCCAACTGGGCTATTTCAGGCCTGTAAGTTTCTTTCTAATAACATACATAGTACATTCAACCAATGTATTGCGTAATGTTTTATCTTTTATCATAATATACTTTGTTTGTATTTTGTATTATTAATGATTCTATTCAATTTATTCAACTTTATAGGACAATACTTCTGATCCTGATTTTCTCACAGTATTTAAAGTCATGGAAAGTTCCTGTACCATTCACAAAGTCTGAAAAAAGAGCAGGAGTGAAACGATATCCACTTTTTGAAGTTTTCCCAGTAAGTGAAAAGTAAAGTAAACTTTTGAGATCTTATGTAATCCATAATAACTAATAATATTCATACAGTGATAAAACTTTACTTTGTCTGGCATATAGGTTCTGTTGACAATGGCAATTGTATGGATTCTTTCAGTCATCTTAACAGTAACAGAGGTCCTTCCAGAAGGAAATCCTGCGCGTACTGATATAAAAACCAAAATTATTACCCAATCGCCTTGGTTTAGAATACCATACCCATTTCAGTGGGGACTTCCAACAGTGACTGCTGGGGCTGTATTTGGCATGCTTTCAGGTGTGATCACAGGAGCGATCGAATCAATCGGGGATTACTATGCCGCAGCACGCATTTCAGGTTTTTTCATTTTTTTTTATTTTCAAAGTAGTATAAATGAGCATACTATAATAGAGATAAATCAGCTGAATGTACATTGTACTTATAACCTGACTTTAAAACTAACTGGGTAAAATACAATTTTATAGGAGCCCCAACCCCACCAAAGCATGCAATTAACCGAGGCATAATGATGGAGGGTTTAGGATGTGTTTTAGCTGGAATTTTTGGCACCGGAAACGGAACAACAAGTTACTCTGAAGTAAATTAGTTTATAAATTCAAAGATCTAGTATTTTGTAAACATCAATATATTAATGTAGGACGAAGTTTAACTGAAGTTACTAATATATATTTTTTCTGTGTTTTTAGAATATTGGAGCAATGAGTGTTACTAATGTTGGATCACGAAGAGTAATTCAAACGGCTGGGTTACTCATGATAATATGTGCCCTAATTGGAAAAGTTGGAGCCATTTTCATCTCCATTCCAGAACCAATTATCGGAGGAGTTTTCTGTGTGGTGTTTGCTATTGTCACTGCTGTTGGGCTGTCTAATTTACAAGAAGTTGATTTAAATTCTGCTCGAAACATCTTTATCCTTGGATTTTCAATATTTTTTAGCTTGGTAAAGCTTATTATAATATAATATAAAACAACTATGTCATATGTGAGATGATCGAAAAGTCGTAATAACAATATTAGTATAGTAACAAGTGTAAATTTTACATTTTTATAGACAATTTCCCAATGGATGGAATCAAATGCTGGTGCTATAAAGGTTGGAGTGGATAGTATCGATCAAATATTGAATATTTTGATGAGTACTGGCATGTTTGTCGCCATGCTTTTAGGTACTTACTTGTAACACTTGAAAATCGGGTGACTTTGAGCCATGATTCTGTCACATAAAATGGTTTTATTATAATAATAACAATAATTATTATTATTATTAATTTTTCAAAATAGGAACAAAACAAGAACGAGGTATAGTCGCAATTAAAGAGATTGACGACGAAGCTGATATAAATTTCGTAGCCGAATCATATGATCTACCTCTTGGAATGGGTCTTATTAGAAGGTAACTTTTCAAA
Source organism: Sminthurinus aureus (assembly GCA_034698265.1). Lineage (NCBI taxonomy): Eukaryota > Metazoa > Arthropoda > Collembola > Symphypleona > Katiannidae > Sminthurinus > Sminthurinus aureus. Next base: position 27,668 of record JAQGBH010000125.1, read on the forward strand.
GTCTTCCATAATGTGATATGATCTAATGATAGCTAGCTATTCATGACTTTCAAAAATTGATCACATGCATTTTAACATTACTTTCTACTGTAGAGTCCCATTCCTCCGTTTTCTACCAATTTCTCCAACATACAACCCAACATATAAAAAGAAGAAACCACGAACAAGAAATTCCTCAGAAAACCCTAATCAAGTTGTTTGACATTTGTTTTTGAAGAAATAATCAACTTCAATGTTGGCTCCGTATACTTACTACAAATAATATTTTTACCATACACGTAATACTTTGATAGCAAAATACATAATGTGCTACTCTGTGACAATGAGACGAGATTTTCAGACTTGTTTTGAGCATTTATACAGTGGGAGACACTGGGAGGCGTAGAAATCTCTAATCAAGATATATTGAAGAGACCCATTTTTATATTTTTAATATATTGAATATTTTGAAGCAGATTTTGTACAATAATGAACAAATTTTGTATCGTACACCTTGTTATGTATCGTGTACTTTAGCCCACCTACTTAAATGTAATATTATTACATAAAAAATACATTTCACGTATCGTCTGCCTTCTACATGAGTATTTTTTACATTTGTACAAATAAATTTGAGACGTATGAATTTTAGAATGAATGTACTCGTGATCTTGGACTTTCCACTTTGATATAAGCTTCAAATTTTACATGTAAAAAAATTATTACAATTTAAAAAAAAGAAAACGTTTGCTCTTTTTGTACTCTTTGAATAAAAAGTAAATTCTGATTTTTGATATAAAATGCAAAATAAAAATGAAGCAGTAACCATTTTAAAAGTTGGATTAAAAACCATTTCAGATGCTTATCATACAATTTTTCCATTTTCCGGCTTAAACACTCATTTGATGAAAGTACTAATTTAGTCATAAGTTTCATGGTATCTTCAACAAGAAACAAGATACACAATAAATAATCTTATCACATCATAATACGTAGGTATCTTATACTCATATGCTAAAATATCCAGCCAAATACATTGAATTCCTAAGCAAATGAGCAACAGGAAAGACGTGAAATGGACTTACAACTTAAGGTATAGGACTGGACACTGGATTCGTGATACAAATATTATAGTGTAAGCAGTTTGCATACCTATGTCTATGTACGTATTATAAGTATGTAACGACCTATAATAATTTTGGATGAAGTTGTCCGATGGAAAAGCGTCGAGTTAAGAAGCTTAACTAGACGATAACAATTTCACAGTAATTCTTGAAAATGAATGCGATAACATGTAACATCTAAAGGGTGCATTCATTGTCTGTATTCTGTATTTACTCATACAAACTTCCCTTAGCTTTTAAAATATGATAATTGTAAGAGTACTGACATATATATCTTGTGTTAGTGTTATTCGTATGGTAGTGTACGTAAAAGAAAGTTCCAAACAGTTGTCGTTATCATTACATGTACAATGAACACATGCAATATTTGATACAACAATGATGTAATGATATCACTTATTAGAATAGATAATGCAACTTATATAGAGACAATGTTATTATATTCTATATGATAATATAATAATACGGGGGAAAACTAAAGCGTCTCATAAAATTTTACCTGTTTTTCAACTTTATGAAATTAAGACAAGAGTGGGAAAGGAACAGACAGAAAGAAAGAGAGAGAGAGAGAGAGAGAGACAGAAGTACGACGACAACTGAGCAAACAACTTGTCCTTCTCTTCCTCTCATAATGTGTTTAACACTGTATGAGTTTGTTTTTTTCTTTTGAGTATTGTTAAAACAATACGACATTTCAATCCTGAATTCAATCATATAAGAATAAAAAAAACATGTTGTACTTACATATTATGTGAAAGACGACAATGGAGAACCACATGCTGGCCACAAGAAAAGTCATCAAAAAGAAAACAACCCCATATGCAAAATTAATATGAATCCACATGTATTACTATGTGCTATGTGTGTACCTACATGTGTGCTCAAATATTCATATTACAGACATTTCAAAGTTGGATGTATGTGATAACTTTACGAAGACAGTGAGCACCTTAACATCAATAGACAACACATAGCATACATGCATGTACTTTTACAACATGTATAAATTCCTTGCATGATTGACCATCAACAATAGAAAGATAGTGTGTGGACATTGTCCACCACACACCACACACGAAATCAATGGATAGGAGGAAAAGGTAAAAACTATTAAGAACCACTCAAGCGGGACACTAAAACGTGAATGTGCAAATGAACCATGCTCATCGTTAAGTTCAACGCTCAGTGCAGTAGCTTTAAATGTTAATAATTTCATATTTATAGCATTATAAATTCATGATGAAGTCCTTTCTATTTGAAAACTACAAAAAATGGCCAATTTTTATATTTCATTTGAAATGCTGTCTATTCTGATTTTGCTATCAAAGTTTGAGAAATTCCGCAGAGAGTTTGTATTTGTAACACTAAATAGGTGCATAAACACGGAACTTTGAGCAGACTAGCAAATCGAGGTTTTGATCCTTGTTGACTTTTTATTCTAATCTAATTCACGACTTCTTAAATCTCATACTGCATATTTTTATTGGCAATTGGTTTACGCTAATTTTTCGTACATCATCCTAATTCAGGAGGGTTTTATTGGAGCATTATTAGCACTTGTACTAAATGATTACAAAACTTAAAAAAGAAATCATTAGCAAACTCCTGATTGCTCTTCTGTATCAGAAGTGTGTAAAGATATTGGCTAATGATGAATATGAAAATAATCCATCTATGTAAATGAAGAGAAAAGTTGTTTTATCTTTAAAATACCGCTTTCCGACGACATTTAACATAACCCAAGACATCGTAAAATAAAATGTCCTCCATATCATTTTGATTCTCTCTTTCTCTCTCTATGGAGGTACCTCACTCCTCACTAGTAACTGATAGAACGTACAGTTTGATAGTCTACTATATACACTATAACCTACATGGCTGAATTATGAACTTTGGAAGAGTGTAATCAGAATAATAATCCTAGACTACATACATGAATTTACGCATTCACGTATGTAAAATATGCCTGTTTTACTTAAATTTATTTACTTTTTTTTAAAAGATTGTGTTTTTCAAGATACAACATGAAGGGAAAACAAATCAGAGGAAATATCTATCAAAAAGTATATATATACACAAAGTATGTACTGTGTGTACTAGGAAGGCAAATGTGAGAAGAAGGATGATAAAGTATACTCTTCTGATGTTGGCTTATCAACTACATATCAGCTATCAGGAAATTTTCGTTGATGTACCAAAATATCAAGAAAAAAAGCCACTCTGCTCCTTCGATATTTACATAAATGCTAGTTTCTTTATGTACATAACGCAAATTTCCTCTCACAAATGTTGCATGTTGTATATTATACACTGTCACTATAAACTATAGAATAAGTCAAATATTTTCTTGATATTGTGAGAGGATACAAGTATTAATGTGTAATATTATCTCAGGGCAACAATACATCCTATAAATTTGAGCTCTCTGATTTTCTCCAAGTTTAGAAACTAATTGGATACTTGTACTTAAGGGGATAACTATTTAAAGCAAGGACATTACATAACGCTTACATCTAAACGTCGTTCAATACGTACGATTATTTATGTATCGAAAAACAAGCCAGATTACAGTCTCATTCAACCCCGAGCTCAAATAATAATTTCCTGATATATTTCCATATACTATAGGGAATAAGCAATTATTTGAACCTTTTATACACTGCTGGGTACTGGGTAGTGCCTTTTCAAGAAACATAATACTCGCAGTGACAATTTGGAAGTTCAAATTTCAAATCGTTTTGCTTTTGAAAGCAATTCGTCTTGGTTATATATATTTACGGATTACTGGACTACGTTTCTCGTACATAATATGTGCATATAAACATATTATATATATATATACATCCGCACACTTACATTTACATATGTATATGTATAAATACGTAGTATATATGTATCAGTAAAATATACTTGAGAATAGTTAATACGATGAAATTTTTATACATTATGGGCGTTTGTTTACTTTCAATGATTGATATGTAAAACTAACAGTTATTGAAAGGACTATAATATTATTATAACATTAAACAAGTTCTTCAAACATTAGAATTTTCTATCTTTACGTTATCAGTTACGTAAAATACAAAATACACCCCAAAAAAGAAGTTCTAATTTCTCAAATTTGCTTTATTGTGGTAATTATTCTATTTCCTTTCGCCCTGGCTCTTTTTATAAAGTTTTTTTTCTATTCAAGTTAGTGCAAAGTAACAAGTAGAAAGTTTCCAAGAGCTAGAACATAAATCAAGTGTTTCTAAAATATTTTGTTTGATATTCAGCCTTTTTTATCATCATTTCTTGTATTAAGAACAAAAGGAAGACCAGAAAATGTTAAATACAAGTCATATTCTTTGCTTTGCTACACTTGGACTGATTTGTAGTACTTTGAGTGTAAGTTTTGAGTTACCAGTTACTCCGCATAATATTTATCAACCAGTCAATTTTATAAGTGTACGTAATCAGATGTATATACGTGCAAATGAAAATTTAATTGATGATATCTGTACAGGGTGTTTATTCAAAGGATTTAAACTGCACACAAGATCCAGGTATTTGCAAAAAAGCATGCAACGAATGGAAAAAACTTCCATACTCTTCCACATTTTGTGATGCAGAAAGTGGAAATTGCATCTGTGATTGTCGAAATGTAAGATTTTTCAATCATTATTATCTGTTCTCTTTGATATCTCATTTTCCATCAACATTTCAAAACATAAACCTTTGTAATTATTTTTTTTAGAACTTGAGTCCAAAATGTACCTTCACACCATTTACACCATGTTATTCGTATTGTGTGACCAGAAACCCGAATCCTGAATTTTACTTATATGTTGGGGGAAAATGCCCTATTGTAAATCATACAGTGATTGATGAACAATGTGCTTGTAAATGCACCATTAGAATGATTCCGTACTACCTCGAAACTAATAACATCGAATAAAATTGCGTAGTTAATAGTACATAAAAACATAAACCTTTCCATGACTAAACTCCATTATTCAAACTACTGACTATCATCGTTTTTGATTGATTATTTTTTCCGAAAATATCAGGAGTTCCCTGCTGCTATTTTTCTGAATTCAGTGAACACGTTGAATGTGGAATACATCTGTTTTTTAATTAGTCAAAAAATATTTGTGTCGTACTGTAAAATTATTATTCCAAAATATACAATACCTATTCCTTAATGTAATGTCAAATGTAGAATCGAATACAACTATAAATATGCAATAACTTTGAATTTTTTTACTCTGATTTCTAACCTTTTCTGTATTTTTTTTCAACAAATAAGAATCACCTAAAATAAAATACTCAGTGTTTATTAAACGTATTCTACATCTTGTTAATTGTAAAAAACTGTAAGCCACCCTTTGATTTTGACTAGGGAAATTGTTGAGAGGGTTTTCAAAAGGCTCAGCCAGATGATGAATTAACAAAATGAAGTAACAGGTGTACAAAGCACCAATGCAATAAAAGATAGACAGTGTAATTTCTAAAGAGCAGATTGTTATTCGAAAGGTGTCTTAGTGCATGCTAAAGACATTTTTACCTTCAATTTTTAGCAAGTCAGGATAAGTGATAAGAATGGATGTATGCGGTGAACAGTGAGTAACTGAATGGAGAGTAAAGTGCATGCAGACACACACACACACACACACGTACAAGAAACACAATTTAACATTTGAAAAGATTCTCCATCAAAAGTTCTGATTCAGAACAATTGATTTACTCAGCCATGCTACTTTTATATCTAAAAGTTAACATCTTTTAATTGTACACTATCATTGAATTGAAATACCTGTATTCCCAAATTGACTACTCTATCTATGCATAAAAGAATGTCTGGTTGTAACATGTATGGCTGAACTTGAGAAAAACGAATGAAAAATTCGTTTCAGCAAAGTGCAGAATTTCGGAAGATTTGTGAACAGGCTATAAATTTTCATTGACTATATTCTATATTGTATATTTTTTCCTTCCAATCTTTTAAAAGCACGTAAACCACACGTCTCATTATGTAATTATTATTACTAGTAAAATGTCTGAGTAAGATTTAGTCAATATATGACAGCTGTGATGAGTATACTTTATAAACACTAAAGAAGTTATACTGAGTTGATGACAATACATGTGCAGCAGTACATAATATATCTATACACAACAGAAAAAAAACTAACAAGAAATTGAGATTCTTCGTTGTAGTTTTTTTATACACTTATAGGTAAGAATAAATTATTCACTCTTTAAACTCTAAACTTGGTGTTGATAGAAAATTTTACATTTTACAGATCTTTGGAATTTCGATTCGAATTCGAAAAATATTGATTGCTTCATGTAATAATAATAATAACTCTAACCAAGAAACACCCAAAAATAAAGTACAACTGTAACGCAGTGATTCCAACTCGGGACGGCAAAGTAAATGAAGACATGTATAAAATTGTGATGCCTTTGTACTTTGTATAGAAAATCCTTCTTTTTCTTTTATATATTTGTACATCTATTACTATTATTATATTATATTATCAAGTTAGTTTAATTTTTAAATACTAAAATGAAAGTTCATTTTTCAACAGTCAGGAAAACTTCTTTACTTTACTTTCAGAATAAGTTTTCTTCTAATCATAATTAATACTGCGTTGTATAAGGAAAGGTCTATGTGTATGTATACACATTACTTTTTGTATAAAATATGGAGTGAATTTGATAGTTATTGTACAGTGACACCCACATGTATACATTTGACAATATGAGAGTAGCTGTTGTATGTTCACATTGTTCATTCATGTGTGTGTAGCACAGAGTGTATGTGGTTAGCTGGAGGGGAAGAAGAAGCAGAAAGAGGAGGAAGATGGATATCAGATTTCATATATATTCCAGCAGCAGTTTCCTTATTAAAATGTAACAACAAGTCCGTTCAAAGACTTTGTCACAAACTCACACGTCCCTAACTAGACTACAATGATTTATTACTCAACGAAACAAAAATATTCTGTACATATTCTGTGTATTGTTTATGTATACACCTCGACTGTGAAAGTTGAAAAACTAACAGTGAGAGAAACGTAATGTAAAAAATTATAAGTGCTCAAGAAGAAAAACTTTTGATACAGACTTTGATAACAGAAAAAATACTAAACAAAAAAGGATATGAGGTGCTCTAGCTTCTTGACTCTTGACTATTTCATTATCATTATTATTATTTTGTAATCCTACTCATGTTTCAGGTCCGAAATGCGTACATGTGACTCTTAAATGCAAAAGACCTGCTTAAACTACGAAAATATTTCTTGACACGTCAACGCTCTCAATTATTTTCAATTCTCAACTTTGTTCCTCTTCAAATTAATGAAAAATCCAAAAGAAATATCCCAAATACATTTGACGCGTAAAACATATGACGTTTTTTTATGCTTTTACCTTCAGCACTTCATACTATGAGAAAAAGACAAATCTACATCGTTTTTCATATTCAGATGGATATCAGACTCTTCTGTTATGATGAAATAATCGTCATTTTATTAGCCAACAGTGAGAGAAATGGAGAATCCATTTAATACGCTTCCATGAATTTTTATTCCATTGTGGAGTGAGAATATTTTTTTAATATACCTACTTAATAAATTTCTTTGATTTGTTTTTCCACATTTCATTTTATGTCTTTTCCCGTCCTTTCACACGGCTTTGCTTATATATTAAAAGGAGGATGCGCTAAAATGAAACTAACTTAGTTAAAAATTACGTAATTAAAAAATGATTTTGCTTCGTACCTGAATGAGTTATCCGACGTGGACTTTCTCTACTGCCACATATTTGACTATTTGGAGGCGAAGATGACGATGCAAATTTATTGATATTCCATTTCTCAAGAAAGGAATCATGACTATTGTGACTGGAGGGAGGAGGAGACTGATGATGACTACTGTTTGGAAATTTTGGAGTTAATAATAATGACTTTTCTCCAGAAAAAGCACCCATTAAACCTTCAAAAATGGAAAAGTAACAACAAAGATCTACATCATATTGAGTTATACATTATTAAATTATAAAAAACTGCATGAAGCATCAAAAATATCAAATTTTACCTGCTTGGTGTCGACTAGCAAGATGCTTAAACTCATCAAATATTTCCTTGAGAGATTCTTTATCTTCTAAAATTTTATTTGGAATTCCAGAACATTCTTTTTCCTTTTTGAGATCACTATGCAGTTTTTGAGTATTCGTTTTATTATTTCCATTAATATCCAAGTCACTTTTACTTTCAGTCTCACTTGCTATAAGTAACTCCCATTTCTCTAATGCCTCCTTAAGTTTTTGAAACCGTTTTAGGTATGATGAGTAAGGTCGTGAAATATCTTTAATAGCTAACGCAGAATTCCTGTATTCATAATCACTGTCCACACTACTACTAGAATAAACTGAATTGACACCACTTACACTTTCAAAATACTCATCGCTTTCATCGTCTTCGTCATCACTTTTTGTGTCAATAGTACTATCATTTTCCTGTATTGGATCACACTCTTCATCATCAACATCGTTGACTTGTAATACATATTTTAAATCATGATCTTGCCCACCGACTTCGTCCTCCTCCTCTTCCTCATGAACTGCACTTAGAATTTCACTCAAGTTTTTCAGAATTTTCCCTTTACTTTTAACACAACTTGTTATTTTTGGTTTTTCTTCTACTGGGAGGTGATTCTTGGAAGTACAAACTGACAAAAGTTTAGGCTCAAATGATTTATCCATTTTATCTGGCCCTTTTTTTCTTGAATGAAACTCATTACGTTTCCCTCGCTCATCATAAAATTCATCAGGTTGAATTGCTTGTGTAGATACAAAAATACCATTCTTTTGATTTTTCCTATTAAACTTACTTCTACTGTGATTATCTACATAGTCCTCTTCATCGAATGCAACATTTCTCGTCTTGAATCGATCCAAATCAAAACGAACGCCAATATTTTTGATATGGTTGAAATTTTTCTGACTTTGGATAGAAGATATATTCACTTTTTCTTCCATTTTTGTCCCTTTTTTTTGACAATAAGACGCAAAAAGGTTTGTAATTAAATTCCGAATCTCATCTTAAATGAAGTACTAGAGAAAAGGATACCAAACAATAGATGAAAAAAAAACAATAGATGAAAAAAAAACAATAGATGAAAAAAAAACACGGTTATAAATATGATCAATAATATTTGTTCACTTTAAAGTATTTTTTTAAAAATATTGAGATGTAAATTGTTAAAATTAGATTCTATATTTCCAGTTTCCAGTAGAGAGAATTTAAAATAAATTTTAGTTTGTAGTTTGCACAAATTTTTAGTTGTAGAGCTTTTATTTTGTCTAGTTTTGACATACTACTGGACCAGTTCCTCATTACTTTTGATTAGTGATTCAGAATCAAAATTCCTGATATGTCGTTTTCTCGTTGTCGTCAACATTAAATAATACAAGTAATACAGTGGTTTTTTCCTCTATATTTTAGATGCTTGAAGTATTTGATCATTTGTATTATGTTATACATTCAGCTGTCTTTATACGCTAGGATAAAACGTTTTCACTGTGTATTATCTATACTCACTCGATGGAAGCCTGTGAAAAACTAATGCACACTACACTAACACTCTATACACACTACACAAGCACATTTCTTGGTACTAAAGGATAAAAAGAACTGCTGACACTTTACCTCACGTCCAAAAGAATGGAAAACGCTATGGAAGTACATTGAGGAAGACAACTCGAAACTCAAGAAGACTCGTCTGATGAGTGAGGACAACCACGAAGACAACAAGCAAGAGGACAGCATAAAATGTTTTACGCACACAACATGTACATGAGATGTTCATTGAATGTATATATATAATACATACCCATGAAGGCATGTGTGTGTGTGTGTGTAATAAATGAAACTTCTTCTTCTAACTTCATACTGATTCGTCTCCTCTTATAGGTAAAAAAGTATTACTGTATCTGTCTACCTTTTTTCTTTGCTCACCTTTAACAAGTGTAACCAAACCAAACCCAAAGTATTATCATGTATGCTTTTTTCCTCCTTTTCTTATAAATGTACGTGTTATGTATGTACAAAGACATATTATTACAAGCACTTCTTTCTCTGTCTTTTTCTATAGCTCTTGACTTTTGAATATCTTTCTGTCGTCAGATTGACTGTGGCCTGTATTATAAGGTGGCATGTCACATCATGTGGACAAGACAAAATTCATGTTTGGAAGTGGGCGAAGATACTCACACTTTTAGTTTCATTTCATAATATATGTATCATACTTATCATGTTGACAAGAAGGTATAACAAGTTTTTCATTTTTAATCTGGATCTAACAACACTGAACACTGTTTGCTCTTAGAGTTTGATTCCCATTCTCTCGGCTCTCGTCTTTCAATACCTATTTTGCCATACATAATGTTCCCTCTAAAAAGCCAGTTTATTTTAGTGAATATTGATTTTCCAGTTCAACTATAAACTATACTAATTGATATAAGTGTTTGTCTTTTTTTGGTATGACTACAAAAAGTAATTCATCGAGATGCCTTCATTTTATGATTATTAGTTTTGATATGAAACAATGTAGTACAAAATTCACATCAACTTGTAACTTGCATCATCTCATATCATCCCATGCCCCATGATAATATGTCATGCATGTGCATGTATAGATGTGAATACTATGATATGTTGAATCCTTAAATAGAAAACATGATAAGCCTTTTTCTCTACAGTTTACTTTCCTCCATAAAATAAAGCTAAGCATTACCCAAGCATGTGTCATGAAGACCGGTAAAATGAGCAGAGCATTAAATTACATGTATATGTACAATGTTTAAAACTACAACCACTTCCTCTTTCTCATTTTTCTCCATTTTATATCCACTGTAACCTATAACATATGTTGTATTCTCTGCATATAATCTGCTCAATCTTTTCCCATTCTAGGTAAGCAAGAAAGTATATTAAATACTATTTTCTAAAAAACTGTATGTGCATAATATATGTTGAACAGCTTAAAAATCAAAGATGTTAATTAATACTTTGTACACTTTTTTACAATTTACAATAAACAAAGTACAAAACTTTCCTTCCCCTATATATTTTATTATGTAGCAAAAATATGACAAAATATGCAGTCAAGATTTATGAGACTAATTTCCTTCTCATCATGACTTGTTACAAAGGAATAATGGACGGACTTATTATAAGTTCTGAGCAATGTAAAAAATATCTAAAAAGAATTTTAAAGTATAAGACGTTCTTTTTAACTACATTCTACAGTCAAAACTGAAATGATCATAACTGGTCATGATTGAATGATGTTCAATGCAACATATAAAAATCTATTCATGCAAAAAATCCCAAAGAATTTTAAGCTGAAAATGAAGATGAAGATGATGTACAATTAGAATTGTAAGAGTCACATGGTTGACTAAATTCCTCTAGAGTTGCAAAGACATCTTTTTAAGATACACTAGTGATAATTTCATTATTTGAGTTGTAAAAAATGATTTAAGCATACATGCCTAATTGTCGAATAATTACTAATGCATGACATACCCCACCGTCATTTTATGTGTGGTTACTTGGGCATGAATTAAATAACTATTGATGTCTAACAAGTAACAAGTAAAGTACCACTAAGTAAGATTGTTATAATTGTCCGTATAATGAGAGGAGAGAGGCTTTCGTATTTTAACCATGTCATACTAATAGTACACAATACCTGACTTTGGCTTTATATTGAAACACATAATATACAGAAAAGTCATACGTTGTATTTTGTATTATGTGCATCTACATATATGTATTTAAGATTGAAGAAACCACACTTGTGACTCTGAAATGTAACATTAAAATTGTGACTTCCCAGATTTCATATAAATTATTTATTGTTGCTATAAATCTGAAGATCTTTTTTTTTCTCCCTCTCTCTCTTCTCCTTTCTCTTTAATCCCTTTTTTCACTCCTTTCATTCAATACTGAACATAAATGATATTGAAAAACAACTTGTGTAGACTTTTTCACAAACCATCTAGAACTATTAACCATGTAGAGTTTGAATATAGTAACGTAAGAATCGTGAATAATATGCACATTTCAAATATCCAGTATTCATTTGCATCCTGAACTAAAGTAGATTGATCATCATTTACAGGAAAACTCAATCGTCCCACACATTAACACATTAGCAAAACTGTGCTCGTTGAGAAATGAAATACTGTGTACAATGCCAATATAATATATACATTTCATATGTACAAATGTGATAGGAGATAGTATGGATAATGGATACATATTATTATAAACTTGTTTATCTGAGAAAGATAAAAATGGTGAGTTTAATCTTTTCCTATGTAAAGTTGTGGTTACATATTTAGCATAGATATCACATTCAGATAAACATGATGAAAAATCATGGTAAACTATAATAATATGCACTTACTAAACTGTTATAGTAGCGTAACTAGCCAAAGAGCATAAATTAATAGACATAATATGCAACATCAAATCACAAACATTGCATATTATATTGTACTATTTTATGCGCGTGTCTGCCTTTCTTTTTTAAATCGTATGGAGGTGACTGATTAAAAATCAAATCGTAAAATAGACTTAAATATTATAAATTATAATGTAAAGTAATTATATTATATATATAGGAGTTTCGAAAGACTAGAGTTATATGATACTAGTTTCCTCAGAAATTATTTGTTTTTATGTCGTCAAAACCGATCTGTAGTATACAGTAGAAGTTCTACTGTAGAACGAGAAATTCATCATTTCAAAACTTATCATCATTTTTTATATCTGCAATCTAAATCCTAAACATCAATACAAAAATGGATCAAAAATCAAAACGACTCACCGCAACACAGAAAAAAATCAAATAAATGTCACAGTGAATCACTGAAGTGAAAAATATACTAAAATGTGCTAGCACAGTTCTGAAAACTGAAGTTTGAAAAAAATGTCGACTCAGTCTAAAGGGGATTTTATATTTCTGCAAATAGATCAGGAAGAAAACAACATCCCTCATAGACAACGCCACGACTCCCAGTAAGTTATATTCTTTGTTATAATGCTCACAACTACTGCTAACACCATTGAAATGTAAGCTTAAATAAAGACAAAATCTTGCCCTACTTGCAATATGTATAATTTCATGTCAGAAAAGGTAAACATGGAGATTCAGCTACCAATAAAATGGAAACCCCTACACTGAAATTCCACAGACACATTGAACCTTGGAGTCAAAAATACACTTGGGATTGCGGAATTGCTTGTGTAGCGATGTGTCTGCCGTTGTATGAGAGGCGAAAGTTATACATCAATTTATCACATTTAAAAGATGAACTTGGATTTGATACGAGGTCAATCAAAAATTAAAATCAATTCCCTTTTTTTCTTGATGCTGTGAATACATGCATACAGCTATGCCAATGTACACATGCATTTTCGGATAGCTTTGTTCAACTATATCGTAACTCCTCATACGTTTGTTGATTACCTATCGGTTGCAGGATATATATATATGGTATAATTAGCGAGGGTGTGAAGAGTTACGATATACTCAACATGTTAACCGTTATATGTCCAAAAACAATAGTACGGAGAAATGCATTAATTATACTCTCTTTTTTTATTCTTTTTAGCACATGGACAATCGACCTCTGTTACATTCTTAAAACGCTCAAGAAATCTTTTGTATTTGTAACGAATTTTGCAGGAGTCAATCCAGAACTGAAATACTACCGTTTTTATAGTAAAACTTTGAACAAAGTAAATCTACCTTAAACCGGTTTATATTAAAATAGGGAAAACAAATACAGAGTGTATCAAACTAACCTGAACTGACTCCTCTTTAAAATTTTCACATCTTGTTTTGAGACATCCATTTTTATACCAATGTTCTTGGAAAAAATTTTACATCCGAGTACAGATATTTTCTTTATTAATATTGACAATTCATAGGATACCGAACGAGTGTACAAGCGTTTTTCGGACGCTGTGAATTTTGGGATTTCAATTACAGTCAAAACAATATCGCTTGAAGAAATCCTAGAGAATGTTCTTGTTCGTGGCCCAGCTATCGTGTTGATAAATGGAAATGTTCTTGATTGTTTGGATTGTCCTTGGACACTATACTCTTGTATTAGGTTTTCTTGCTGTTTCCGAAAATGTTTTCAAGGTCATTACGTTCTAGTTACTGGTTTTGATTTGAAAAATGGATGGATATACTACAACAACCCATCATATTCCGACAGTATAAATAAAAAATAAATACTCGTAACTCGTATTTCTTATAGTTGAATCCTAAAATATAAGTAAACCAAAAAGTACAATATTACTTGTTGAACATTTTTCTTTTCTTTTTAGGAACTTGTAGGATGTATTTAAAGGAATTTGATAAGGCAAGGAGAGCATCTGGAACTGATTGTGATGCTATACTGATTGAAAATGGCGAATATGACTAAATAAAAATATATTATCTATATTTATATTCTAAATAAATATTTATTATTTGATATTTGATATATATTTGTACTTACTTTATATATTTTTTTTATCCAGTAGTACACTTTTTTTTTGTTTGATAAAGTAAACAAAAAAACTCATGCAGCTGCTTGAGCAATTATGCATTTCTGTAAATAAAGAGTTCGAAAAGAACACAGGAATTTATTCAACATTTGTTCATTATTGAACTATAAAATACCAAATAATATTTTAATTTTGGTTCAACTAACCTTGATGTAATCTGATGAATTTACAAATGTTAAGCCAATAGACCTAGCAGCTACAACAGGTGAAAAATCAAAACTATACAGTCGATGTAAAAAGTCGAGACCAGAGGTGATTACGACATTATGACGTTGTCTTTCTGTTTCATAAAGTTTCAGATTTTCGAGATCTCCTTTAAAAAATAAAATTGAAAAAACAAGTAGGTTTTTAAAAAGCTTGCAAAAAATGAAAAAAATAATTGGTTTCAACGAAAGAAGTTTGCTACATCACAATTACACATAATATTATTATATTTTATGTGTATTTAAATTTTAAAATTCACCAATATTTCCCCCAACACGAGCAGAATTTTCTAAAACTTTCACCAAACAATTTACATCACCAAATCCTAAATTTAATCCTTGACCACCTAACGGATGAACGCGGTGGGCGGCATCCCTAAACATTAAGAAAAAATATTGCTTATTCCATAAAATTGTATAGTAAAAATGTTGGGAAAACCATTAAAATTAGACATTACGTAAACAAATGTCCATACTAATGAATTTCAAAGAAGGTTAAAAGTTTTTTATTTAAATTTTAAATTACCCTATTAATGCGGAATTACGGTTCACATAGTATGCTGCATGTCCTATACCCAAAGGAAAAGTTGCTCTGGACTTTTCAATAATACCAGATATAGAAGGAGGAAGCATTGTAGGCCTAGGTTTAATAATATTAGTAATAAGTTCATGGGATTTTTGTACGAGGTTTGACCGAGGATACTCTTTCCACTAAAAATTTAAAAAAAAAAAAATACAATAGTATAAACATAAAATAATTGATAATAATGGAAAGTAGGCACTAGTATGAGTTACACTATACTTTGAAACATTGGTTTTAGGAAAATTAAATGGTCAGTGAAATAAATAAACTTACGATAGCCGTATTGACTTCATATGCAAAATCCTCATCCGATAAATCCATCAGTCTTTTTGCATTTTTTGGTGTTGTGCTCCATACTAATGAACTGTACTCTCGAGATAGCTTTTAA
Organism: Sminthurinus aureus; assembly: GCA_034698265.1. Taxonomy (NCBI): domain Eukaryota; kingdom Metazoa; phylum Arthropoda; class Collembola; order Symphypleona; family Katiannidae; genus Sminthurinus; species Sminthurinus aureus. Next base: position 43,563 of record JAQGBH010000125.1, read on the forward strand.
AAATAATTGTTAAATATGACATATAATAATCATTATTATTATTATTATTATTCGTCATTTATAATACATAATATAATATATATATTACTCAAATAAAACTCATTAATTTTGGTTATCGATGTTTTAAAAACATTATAATTCTATATATTCAATAATATTTACCGGTAAAAGAGCGATTGGACCTCCAGTAGGTAAAAATCTTTGCCATGCAATATTATTCTCACTTCCCTAAGAAACAAAATAGATAAAAAAGAAAGAAAAGAATTTCAATACATTACAAGTGGGAAAAAGTGGCATTGTAAAATAAAATGACATCATAATATTAGGTATAACTTAACTTCAAACAGCAAGACATAAACAAAAAGTAACCGAAAATGTAGTTCTTGATATTTTACCTCCATTAATCTTAGAGTAGCTACGATGGCTATTCTCTGATAATTTCCTTGTAAATAGGGAGACTTCATAGCTCCCCTTACTCTAGAGTTGTAACCATCAGCCCCAATCTACATGGAGCAAAAAACCACAAAATCACTTGTGATTTTTAAAAATTTCAGTACTAATTGCTAAATGTTAGGGTGTAAAAATCTTAATGTTTGTCTATACTTTTAACTTACCACAAGGCTGGTGGTAATTTTTTTGCCATTTGATAAAACAATACTAGCACCATCATTCGAACTTGTTACATTTGGAATCGTACAATTTTGTAAACTACATCCAAATTCAGTAGTAATATTTGGTACCTAAGAATTTCAATTTTTAATTAACAAATATACCTATAATGTAATAATATCATTCAATAACAAAGATGAAACTCTATGTGATTGAATCCAGCTTTATATTTAAACGTACCTGTTTTAATGCTGTACTTAAAGCATGTAAAAGAATTGGATTTTCTACAATGTATGATACAGGTTCCACAAAACCTTCATTTGCTATTGTAATACTGGCATCGCAAAGAGCATCCCATACCTGCAAATATTATTATTAGTCCATTGTGTATTGTAAAATTAAACTGTTTTTAATTGTTTGTTTCCTCTGTATAAAAAATAACATGATTCGTCATTTTGAAACAATTACCTGAAGTGCAGAGACTTCTTGATGTCTCCAAATATCTTGCCAGACATTAATTGTCTCAAGGAAACGTTTTGAGCCGGGTGACAATGCAAATACTCGATTACTATAATTTGAAGAGTTTGTATCATCAGCTTGATTAGAGGGAGGAGGAGATGTGGCGAATCCTTTTGAAGCTTCAAGTAATAGTATTCTTTTGTCAGAAAAAACGGGATTATTTCCTGAAAGCAATACATAATCAACAACATTTAAATATGTATTATACATGTAGTTCAATAAGAAATAAGAATAATAATAGGTAGTACATATAACATATAACCTTCAAGTGCAATATAAATAAATTGATTTTGTAAAACAAAAAAGTATACCTAAAGCAACACCAAAAGCTGTCCCAATTAGTCCACCACCAGCAATTACAATATCATAAAATTCAGAATTTTCCGAATTCTGAATGTCTTCGTTTGGTGTATCTACAGACGATGAAAAGAGACGGTTTCTCTGACATGACGAAGAAGCAATTATGACTGTAGATCGTTGTCGTCCAAAATGTAACACGAATTGACTAATCGACTTTCTTGTAATCCAAGTCATTGTTTCTAACTGTATGATTTATAACTTGTTTTATTTTAATCCAACAAACCGAGAAATTTTCAAGATCGGAGAACATGAAGTATATTTACTACTAGAGTAATATTATAACTCTAGTTATTTACTATCACTCTAGTTATTTACTAGTAAATATACTTCATGTATCGGAGACATGAGAAATCCGAAAAAAAATTTGAATCCCCTTCCGCTCCGGTCAAAGGGTGTCTATAGTTTTTATTATACACTTTCTTTTTCCGGTGAGTAGAATTTAAAAACATTTTTATGTACATACTAAAGGTTTTATTTTTTATTATATAGTTTAGTCATCAGGAGAGTAATTGTAATTAAATCAACACATTCTTTGGGGGTTTGATTACAGCAATTTTTTTTTGTTGTACATCAGTTTGTTTTTATACTTTTGTATTTTTTGATACAATAATATGAATTTTGTACATTTGATTTGCCATTTCCGTTTTTGATACATTTTTTCCAAGACTGTTGTTGTTCTTCATACGTAAATAAACTTGTGTTTACTTTTTACAATTTTATACTGAATTACATGCAAGTTAAAGTTTAACTTGTACACTTATACATATACACGGAAACAAGAAACCATGGATCTTTTAAAATTGAAAGCAGGTAAGCAAATTTTGTCTATACTTTATATCTATTATTGTTTTTACACATTAAAATATGTAAACATACTTAAATTACCTTTTCTGCATTCATGTGTGTAAAATAATATAAAAAATTTACTTATATTACAAACATTCTGTTCAGGTTCTACATTCCACATGGTATAGTCATTCGTTAAAGTTGTAAAAAGTGATTGTTTGTTAGTATTTCTCTTTTGAATGAGCGTGAGGGTCATGGAGTATTCACTTTTCGGATAATCCGTGATTGATAGTAAAAGTACTGATGCTGAACAAAACTGAGACAGACGAAAAAAGTATACATTGATAATATAAAGACACATGTATATATATTATAATATATTATACAATATATTATGTATTCCATTGAAGAATGGCATTGAGCCAAAAGTACTTCTTCCGAAAGTTGCACAAGAATATTTTTTAGAACATAAATAATATATTTTAAAATGGTACAGTAAAAAATTACTCTTATACTGTTTACTGTTCATGCTGTACTTAGTACTTAAATACTTAAAGTTTGTCTAAAGTCTCGTCGTCATTCATGAACCATGATTGAGTTTATAAGTGTTCCTAATACATCATCATCAAGAAAGTTAGCGAATAGTGATGAAACATGAAACATGTCTAGTATCTATAGATATCTTTTAGTTGACTGTCAAATTTGACGAAGAATGTTCGTTTTATTTGTTATTATTCTGACAATTTGGAATTTGGAAATATCTTGGCGTAACTTGTAGTTTTGAACTCTTCATCTAGTGTAGACAGACAAAAAGTATCATATTATATTATGCATTATGAATAAAAGAAGAAAAAATACTCTGAAAAAAAAATCATTCCACTTAATTACTTACTCACTAAACTTCATGATTCATGATGCGTTTGATTTATTTGTGTTTTTTTCATGTCCTTCTTTTCATCGCCTTTCCCTTGGTTGGTCTCTGGTATAATTTGAATTGGATGAAATATATCGTACCATTCTACAAACGATGGAATGTAGAAGAACGACTTGTTCCCTTTATACGACGAAACTCTATAGAGTTAGATTGGCTTAAACACCAACTTTTAGAACTGTCTGATGATGATAAACTATACCTTAAATGCTGGTGCGAGAAGATAATTAGTTTACTTGAGGTAAGAAATTTGTTCTCTTATTGTAGTATTTATTGTAAATTGCATACCATAATTTATGTTACAAGTTAGATCACACATTTCCGGGAATGTGAATGATATTTTTGTAAAAATAAAAAATATCATAATAATGCATCTTATAATATACTACTACTACTACAGACAACACAAGTTCATGCAGTCTGTTGCTCATTTTAGAGGAAATATATAATATATATATTCATAGACATGTATTTGATTTCCTCCCAACTTCATTGATCATGAGCTTGTCCTTTTTTTCAACGTACACATCAATACATGTGCATACCTACTCGGTATATATTTATGAAAGGAAACGAGGGAGAGAGAGAGAGAAACATGAAACGGAAGAAAATATTTTCTGTATGAGGGTTGTTGTTATTGTAGGTGGAGATGTGTATTAAAAGGCACTTGCTACTGATTTACTCGTCCTTTTCTACCAATATTAAATACACATTTATATATAGATACCACGAAAAAAATTTTTATTCTCGAAATCAGGCAAATGTCGAGATACGAGACGAGGGTAAACCGACTACCAGTTTTGTTTTTTATAACAAATTTCAAGTTTAACCATATGATAGGTTTTTGCTATATTCGTTTCTTCATACGCCATTGCATCTTTTTTTTTTCTACCTTCCTCTCTCTATCTCTCTCCCTCTTCCTCTCATTTTCTCTCACTCGTTCTGCTGTCTATCCATCTGTTAAGTACTTAGATTTATATAGTATTTTCGGATAATATACATATATTTTGTATGAGAAAATGAATTGGTGAACATGTATATATATTTATACGTATTTGTCGTCGTCATTCGGTTCTGATGTAAGTAAGTAGCAATAGGCAAAATGTTTGCTTGCTTGGCATGAAATACCCGCACGTTTGGGCCGTCAACCTCCTCTTGACTATTACTTTGTCAGTTTCACGTGCTCTCCTCTCCACCGGGATTAGTTTCACTCTATCTCTTGGTCTCTGCCTACATTTGTTTTATATAGGTAGGTAGTAGGGAGATACATTTAGTAAGAGTAATAGAAGAAGTAAGAAATATACTCTTGTTACTATTTCTAAAACACTCTTTCACTCCACTAAGCTTTGAAAGCTTGGCAATATTTTTCATCATGTGGATACACGATACACTCACAACTTTATATTGAGTTTGTGCTCCACTGTTTTTGTAGAGCTAAAACAGTATATTGTAGATTCCTATAGTTATATTATGTTTTATATGTATATATATTTTAAATATCATCATTATTATATAATACATGGTTGCACAACATTTAAAAATTTTGTTGTATATTGTATTTTGTACTTGTACATCACAACTAGTAGTTGTGTATTTTCGTGTGGCAAAGATCGAATTAAGGATTTACAGTAACTACAATCTGCATCTTGTTTGTGTGTGTGTAAAGTACCCTGCTTGAGCTAACTTCATGTTTTCCTAGTTGTGAAGATTTTTCCTTCACCAACATTCTCTCTTTATTCATATATTAGTATTGCAGTTTGAGACGACGACGACAAGAAGAAGCGTAAATTTGTTTTTCACACACACACACACACACATACACGTAGACACAGACAACACATACACTTACTACTTTTTTGTCTTCCAACCAAAATTCATCTTGATCTTATATTTCGTTTTGTTCTAGTCTGTATTTGTATGCGAGTGAATATAGCTAAAAGTTAAAAGGAAAGTGAAAGAACGAGAACAGCAAATGGCTAAATTTGTTGTTTCAAAATTTAAATTAAATTTAGTTCAAAGTACATAATATATCATATACATAATATACATTATGTAAATATAGCTTGTTTTTCTAGACCAAACAAAATCGGACTTATACAAGCATATGTATTATATGCTATATGCTTGTGTGTAATATAACGATGCTGATGAACATGGTCAAAATATAAAGTAACGTTTGAAGACGTCGGGATTTCTAAACCTTGTGGTTCAAAATCAATTTGAAGAGGTGAAGAAACCAAGTAGTGAAAGCCACTTGTGTTTGTGTATATATTTCATCCTCTCGTTCATTCATCTTTAAAATCAATCATCTTCAAAATGTGTCGTCAGTATTGTTGAAATTAAAGTTGTTTTATACTACAAGGCATTGTGAAGTTGTGACTAGAAAAAAATGTGTTCCAATAGAACAGTAGAAACAGTAAAACGACATTGTGTGTACTTTTCACTTTCTGATTCACTACACACAGTGTACTGTTTCCCGGGTTCTTTTCCGGTTGAAATCGTGGTGTGTATGTGCTTGTGTACGTTTTTAGATGTACATGGATCTTGAGACAGTTTTTTCCTTTCACCTGAGTAAAAAGCTACCACAGCAGAAGCGCACATAAGGTGTCATGTACTATACATTTACGAAGTAACATTATTGGCTCTTATGGAAACATGATAACTTACTCAACTTCCATGAAATGGAAATGGTGATGAAAAAATTCTTGGAGCCCAAAATTTTCCTTCTTGATCTAACAGTACTGAATGATGTAATAATGTATTGATACAAAAACAGAGGAGAGAAAAGTTACAATAATTTAAAACTGACAACAACAAAAGTAAAAAAATTCCATGAAACAAGTCAAGCATTGCTCGTGTGTACATACTGAGAAAATTACCAAAATCTGACATAGACCGTAAACGTTTAGCATTTGCTATAAAAAATTTTTTTGATTCTACTGACTTCTTGTTTCTTGTGATTTTGTGTGGGGGTTTCCCTCTCGCTTCACTGTGTACATATTTGAACATACTGTAAGTGCAATGTGTATGTAATATAGTGAACATAAATTTTTATCTGAATTCTGTTCGAGATAATATAATGGACGGAGCTTAAATTGGTAGTGGAAAGGAACTATTTCCTTCTCTATTTTTCGCTGTTTTCTCTGATGCATGAACATTTTTTACGGAAAATAATTTGTTGGTGAAATTTCGTGTCTTCGTGTTCAGTATAAGTTTTTGTTTCCCCCCACCAGCTTTACTTAAAATTTCACCATCAGAACATTCTGATTTTTTAAGCAATTTCCGATGATGTGAATAAATTTTTTTTTTTTTTTTTTAAAAAAAATCGTACTGTGATTTCTATCGTTTAGGCTTTGCTTTCATCTCTCCTCCATAGGTAGTTTGTGAATAAAGGCAATAAGAACAATAATAATACTATTATTGTCGACATGAATAAATCTAATAATATTGGAATTTATGAAAATTTACCCCAAAGTCGCGGACGACAGTCAACAAATAGTGTTGATTCTAGACAACAACCACTTCAAGAAACTCCAGACAGTCAAATAAATTTTAATCAGGGTAGTATGAATCAAGACAAGGACACAATATTTTTAACAGGAGAGAAACCGAACAGTGACAATATCAATAGTGAAAGTACTAGTTGGTTTTCAAAAAGTTTTGTAAATGCAGGTGGTCTATCAATGACAAATACAGACGGTATAATGTCCAAAAGTAATTCTGCAACGATTAATCCCTTTTTAAATTTCGAAAATTCTCGTTCTGGAAGCATACGGAGTAATAATAATAATGGATATGGAAAATGTTTTCAAAATTCTTCATCACCTCCGGTTACAACAACAACATCTACAAGTCACCAACCTATTAAGTATCGTGGTTGTAAAACGTCACCAATAAAATCTTCAGCTGAAGATTGGGATTTTCTTACAAGTTTGAATGACATTTTAAGGAAAGAAAATTTTCTTAGTGATTCAGAACAATCTGACTACCATAAAATGGGTAACAATAATAATAATAATAATGAAAATGGTGCATGTGCCGTTGGTGCCGAACAAAAAGATCATCAATTAATTTCTAAATCACAACAGCTAAATAATACTCAAATTAATGATAATGGGGTATCTTCAACTTCGAATCTTATACAAATCCCTATGTCACCTCGACCACCCCGTCCAGCAAGACGATCAGATGGACGTCGGAAAGATTTTATCAAGGCACGCTCAATGAATTTAGATGGTGTTTTGTCTGTTAATGTAAATCACCATCATCATGGAAGTAGTCATGATATTCTTCTTCCACCACCAATGTTATTTAGTAATGATTGTGATAATATGATGAGGGCACAACAACAACCTATTTCATATCATCATCAAAAATCAAATTCAAATCAAAGTCAATCATCTTATCAAGATCAACGTGTTTCACCTTTACGCAATCAAAACCAACTTATGTATAACAATTCTAATATGAATTTTCACACGGGTCAGACTAATGTACTAAATAATAATGGAATTCCTCCCATGTCTAAAGAAAGAAGGAGTCCTACACCTCCAATAATGACTCCATTACAATTACAACCATCAATGCCAATGAATTTACCACCTAAAAATTGTCTTAGCACAACTATGAGTACCAGTTTAGACTCGATTTATGACCGTTTGAGAACAGTAGATGATTTTGAGCAACAGAATAGTCCAAGTGGGAACCTTCAACAAAAATTATTTCTACAAGCTCCGAATAATAGACAGCGGTATAGTGGTGACATTTCGATTGCTAATCATCATTATCCTCCCTTTTCTGGGTCGGAGTTTTCCACCAGGCAACCTTACAATTCAATGTATAATAACATGATGTACAACAATAATCAGCACCTTAATAGTTACGAGAATAATCATACCATATCTCCTAATTGGAGTCATTATCATCAACAACCTGTACCTGTCGATGATTTTCAAGTTGGACAGTATAATCAACAAAAAATTCCTCAAGATCTTAGTACTAGAACTAGACCATACACGGATAATTTCATTGGAAATCAGTGGATGATGCCTCAGTATAAGAGCAAGAGTCATGGTTCTTTGAAGGTAAAAGACCTTTTTTTGTATGTTAATTTTCAATATACAACAGTAAAAGTGGTACCTTACAACTGTTACAACTTATAATGACTGTTTGTGTTTGTAATCAATTTACATATGAACAAGCATTTGCGTAAAGCTTTGTGAGAAAGCATTAGGATTTAGTATTGTGTCTTAATTAGACGACATACATGATTAATTATTTCATGTTTGACATTAGGATTTATCCGTAACACGGAATTCTTACTTTTTATCATTAGCTAAAAATATTTGGAATCAAAGTGTATCAACTTGGGTAGGAGTTTTGTTTATGCCTCCTTATGTCTCATGTCTAAGAAAGTCGTACATCATGTATTCACGTAATCCGTTCTGCATTTGGCTGAAATATTAAAAACAAGTATATCATGTTGAAAGATTCATAGTAACACTAACATCTGATGCTAGCAACAACAACAATTATATTATCACGTCATGGTCTTCCTGGGTTAAAGAATTTCGATAACTCAAGTAGTGGTTCTATATTTCATTAAAAAAGTGATTTTTATAAAGAGTCTTCAGATTCATATTAATAATCATATTAATAATCAAATCACTGGAAAAAAAGTACGTGAAAAAATGTTTAAAACTTAACGCTCACAATTTTCTTAAACTATACATGATGTAAATAGTAAATTTTCCAATCAGTAACAGAAAGAAAATAAGACGGAAAGACAAATTCTGCGGGGGTGGGCAAAATTGTAAATTTGGCTAGCTTCTTCTCTTTTTTTAATTCAACTCATAGTTCACACTATACACAGTACACAGATACGTTTAACGGAAAGTGTATAGTGCAAGTAGTGTATAACATTTAATATTATAGGTATGTGATACTCAAAGAAGCAATATTTTGTGGTGTATGTATAATGTATATGCATGTGTGTATTGACAAAAACTGGAGACCTGCCTACATATCATTTTTATTTTTATACTTTGGTTTTTTTTTTGTAACTACATTATATAGTCTAATATCTGAGGGAATGTAGAATGTTATGGATAGGTGAGAATACGTGTATACATTGAAATATTTTACAATTACTAAAATAGAAAAGCTCTTTTCTTTACTGTCTCGGTGCCTCCTTTAATAGCACCGTGAAAGAAGAAAAGTAATGTATGATCAAGAAAAAAGAAAAGAAAGGAAAACATCATGCATGATAATGTGCATTGTATGATAAAAGTTACACAACTACTGTGCAAATTCTTCAACCGTATTGTATATTACCTACCTAGTCGAGGAACTCACACTACAATTCACAGTGTATTCAATTTTCATTTCCCTTTACACTACGGAACCAAAGGGGACAAAAAAAACACAGTGTCGGGTTAGCGCAAGCATTTTCTTTTAGTCTCTCCGAAATAAGTCATCAAAAGCTTGGGTAAACAAAAGGGAGATGTAAAAGACTCGGAAAATGTGATTTCCTTATGTGTTTTATGCCCAGATTACAATGTATTTGCACAAAGAGAGAGAAAATGGAAAGAATAAAAAGATGAACTTTTTTATAACCTTGTTAACGTCTTGCAAGACGCTGGAATATAAAAGCTATTTCGTAGCAACATTACATATATATATGTATTTTCTTGTCATCTTTTTCGTAGATAATAGGCTTAGAATTCTCTTATGTATATGTGTTGAACTACTGAGGACTGAGTACATTTACCAAAAAAAAACAGTGCGAACATTGACTGTTTTGTTTTTCATGTTTATTTAATTTACATCTATAATCTCTATGAAAAAAAAACCAGCGTAGAATCCTGAATTCATTCATCAACTTCCATAAGTATATATACACATGTACCCTATGCTTCTTGTGGTTGCATGGTATTGTACAGCGGCGTAGTAATGGAGAGAGTTGGAGCTTCTAATTTTTCGGTTGTAATGATTTTTGTGGATTTAACTGTGCTCATATGCCTAATAAAGAAATGGTCAAGTTATACATATTTCCACATATGCATATATATGGGTATTATTTTGTCTCTCTTTTTCTATAGTTTTTGTCAGGTTTCTGAATATTATCCACAATTGGCTACATGTGATTTGATCTCGGTATTTGTAGTGTATCCACATGTCTGTATTCGAGTCTAAACTAAAAAATAACAAATCTAGATAGTATTTCAATCCAACAAGCTAAGAAATTGGAATTTTTCTGTTTTTAGTAAAAATCAAATGTACGCACTTTGAATCTTTATTCATTGTGCTTATTAAATGTTATGATGTTTCGAAAAAATTATTGAATTAATTTTTCGTCCTGTCATTTCTTCTATTTATCTGCAACTTGTCTTGTTTCTTTCGCATGATTGTTTATTTCTAATTTCACAAACGCATGATGTAAAATGTATCCAACGACTATGCTGTAATATTGACGGGTTTGGTCTGTACAGAAAACACTATATATACTTAGAACTTGATGTTTCATCTTATTTCCAGTTCAAACATTACTCAAATACGGAAATCTGTTCTTTAGTGAACTAGAAATGTATGTTCAAAAGAGAATCTGAATTTGGTTTGGGAAGTACAAGACGAAGAACGGTCGAGTTTTCATTATGTAATGTAACAATATAAAATGTAAAATATCAGTTTGACTGTGTAGTCGATTGTGTATGGCTACAGATTACGTATACATGAGGAGTTGGTCTGCCTCAAGTATTCTCAACTGTTTATGTAATATACATTTAAAAGTATGTGAATCTACCGAGATGAAAAACTGTATATGGTTCATATGCATAGTATTATGTCGACAGCACAAGATAGACAGAGACAGAAGACGATGGTAAAAATTCTATTCTTAGTCCAAGTAAACTACAACTATTCAGTGTACGCCATGTTGTTAAAAGAAAGTGTAAGAGAACGATAGAGATTGAAAGATAGGGAGTTAGAAAAAGAGAGAAAATGAACGAAATGGATAGAGACAACCCGGGTTCTACTACTGCTTCCACTTTTCTTCTGTCTCGTATACTCACCGCCCTTCAATACAAAGTTCATGCCACCATAACTACAAGTACTAAGGAATAGCTTATATGAGAAGGAGGAAATATTTTGGTAGATTCCGTTCACAGAGTTTTTACATCTTTTTTTTTGTTTTGCTGTTGATTGCATTGCAAAACCAATGTACACAGGAAGAGAGAATTGATTCAGCAATAATAATAATATTAATCACTTATATTGTCCATCGTCTCTCCAATGTGCCTAAATCCGTAGGCACACAGAAAAGAGAGGTGAAAGGGAAACCAAGTCGAATTAGTGCCATTGTGTTGTGTAAAGTTGATATCGGTGTTACATTTTGTTACAAATAACGTGGACAAAAATCTGTTTATAGTTGCAATTGGTTGAAATTCAAACCCACTTCAAATTTTTTCCTTCTGTAATAGATTATTTACTGTGAATACTCAAAATAAAAATAATAATATCTTAATTGTATCGAAGGAAAAATGAAAAGAGGACGACAGAGTGGAAAAATCCCACGCAAACTATAGAAAGTTTTCGTCTCATGATTGCATTTTTTTAGGTTTTTTTTGTTTTTCCTTTTTTCTTTGTGAGCTATCGGTAAATTTTATAGCTATAAATCATTTGTATTTTGTATTCAATATTATTTCTACTCAGTCTACTTTAGACACTTGATATACATTTTTGTTGTGTACCAATTAAAAAGTTGTTTTCAAATCTTTACTGCAGCTGTAAGTAGTTTGTGTAATATTGTTGTTTATTGTGGAACTAAATGATTTTTGTGGGATCAATTATGGAAACTGGGTATGTATATAGTATATAGATCTTGAAATAAATAGCTCTAGAGTTTTCTGCTTAATATTGTAGAATATAAAAAAAATGGTGATCATATTTTTCGATCAAATAATAAACTATTAATATTTTATTACAACTGTTTTGTTATATAAAAAATAACTTTATGTGAGAATGAGTAAAAAGTACACTGCTGACTACCTGTAGTAGTTATTATTATTAGGACTCATTTAGGCTTTTTAAATTAAAAAAGTAATAATTTATTATCATATATGTTCTGTTACTACACATTAAACATATATTATAGAAGTAGCAACTAGTGACTAAAGGTATTAACATATGAAGAGGAATGAAACAGTAATGAGTGATATTTTGTTAAACAAGATTTTTTGTGTTACTAATGAAGGATAAATGACACAAAATCGTTTAAAAAGCACACGTGACGATACTTAAATAAATATATATATGCATGCTCAGTATTAATGGAATAACTTAAAGAAAAGAACTAATATATCTATTATCTGTATAAATACACAAAATATATGTACATACACGGCACATATTATATACTCTAGTATGACTGTCTAGTCATCGTTGTTATCGTCGTCGTCGCCAGATCTTCATCATTATTGCTATATGACCCATAGTTGTAAGTCGTGTTCGTGCAAAATTCGTAAACTGTTCTCCATATACACAAATGTGCACTGCATGTGTGAATATACTTACTAATTACACAGCTAAATCTAAAGAACCTAGTATTTAAAAAAGTGTTTCTGATGTACGCTGATATAAATACCTTAAAAGTACAGACATCAAATTTTTTCGTGTATTATTTCATTTGTTTTGAAGATTTAATGTATTTTTGTTTTACGACTGAGCTGTTTTAATAATGTTTAAAACATAATAATTAATAAAGACTTCAAAATATACTGCTAAAAATCAATCTAAAATTTGAATAACTAAAATTCCTATTAAAATCATGGCCAATTCATCTCAAAAACGTACACTTCAAGCTTTTGAACCTTTGGTAGTCACTGAAGACTTTGAGAATCAAAGGAAAGATCAAAATAATTTAAAAAAATCATCTCTAAATGACAATAAAAAGGAGAGTACTGATGTTTCAGAAGAGGATTCTGAAAGTTCTACTGCTTCTGCAGAATCAGAATCGGAATCAGATGATGAAGAAGAAGAAGGAGAAGATGTTGATGAAGAAGAGGATAACGAAGAAGAGCAAGATGAAGATGAACAAGAAAGTTCTGTGAGTTACCAATCAGCCTCATCAGAAGATTCAACATCAGGATCAAAATTTAATGCAAATGGCAGTTGTGGTATTCAAAAGGTCAGGACAAAAAAACAGGCGGATCCGTCGGTAACTACTACTACTTGTTCTACGCCCAAGTCAAAGTCTCCCACTGTGACAGAGAAAGGAAAAAATAAGATTAATGAAGCTCCTCACCTGGTATCCATTAATACTCAGTTGAGTGAGCAAGATTTTGTACAAGGAAAGTTAAGTCTTATAGTAGCCCCACAACTTTGTACAATTAAAAGTGGTAGTACTAACATTTCAAAGAAATTGGGCACGGAAACGACTATTACGAGTGGAACTTGTATTACCATTGTGAATAGTAAAGACAGTGAAGGTGTTAACAATACACTGCAGAAAATGCCATCCGTTAATGATTTTAAAACCTTGAGTAAGCGCACAATAATCTTAATAAATAATTATTCCATAAAATGTTGTAGATGTTATTCAATCATAATAGTATGAAACTATTGTACATTTAAAAGTATAAAAATTCATACAGTTGTTATCATAATAATATATTGTTACATATTATTTTCTATTTTTCCAATTTATACACATATATAATATGCTATTTGTAATCTGTAATCTATACATTCCTGTTTGGTCATTCCCTGATTTTTTTTTCATTCTGTTTCTTCTGTAATAACTTTTGTTCTAATTATTGTTATTTTCATACATTATTATTACTTGTAACTAGTACTACTGTGTCTTCATGAATATTACATGAAGAACAATTGATTTTACCTTGCTGTATGTTTTATATACTCCATCACTGAATAATTTCTGTACATATTATATTATTAATTATTATGTTCTGAACTATACTTTTTTAAACAATCTTTCGAATTCATCGTATATTGTACATATTACACTTTATGCAGCACAAAATTAAGAATATTCGAATGTGTGTTAGTGAGATCCATGCCCTCCATCCTGTTAAAAAGTCTGGCTTTCACTCGTGTTAAAAAAATTTTTTTTTGTAGAGAGAAAACTTATAAATAGTAAAAATTGATCAAAAAAATCGGTGAAGGTTTGAAGGTGGTTCAACGAGGTGGTCAAAACTTTCGTTATATATATATATATGTATGTAATATAGTATACAGTCTGACATGAGTTGTTTACTCGGCAATGGAAGTCGTCTATTTTAACTTTTCAGCCTACTTGACCTTAGAACTTTTCCTCGTTGAGCGACCACCAAACCATTGCATATTTTGTTCATGATTCTTTATAAAAAATTTGTCTCAGACTTTTTACCTTTTGGGAGGACATCAGAATCTTCCTTGTGTGTATGTTGCATGCTCTTCGGTTTTGGCATGTACCTCCAATATATTCCACTAATAACTTGGCATGTATCTATAATATCTTATATTTGAGTTTCTTATGAATGCAAAAAAAAAAAAACAATAATTGAATTAATACTCTATCGTAAAATATACTAATGAATGTATGTATATTACCTATGTAACTTTCTACACGTCTTTCAAAACATGAGTAGTCCATACATCTGTGAATATTCTCATGGTGTAGGTGAAAGTAAAATATAAACTATAGTTTTTATTCTGCTGTGATTCGCTGTAGGTGGTTGCCTTAATGAATCTCGAAAAACGGAAGACTTGACGGAGAAACCAAGAAACAATAAGCCAATTCAAACCGAAATGGAAAGAACGTACTCCAGTAAAAGTACTGATACTGGTGATGGAGAAAGAGGGTCCATAAATAATAAACCAATAATAAAACCTAAGCCAAAAAGTTTGGAAAAACCGAGTAAAAACTTTAGTGGTGTTAATACAAATAGCACTAGTAACACAAAAGCAGAAATGACTACAGAGTCTGGATTGAATGCCAGTAATAGGAACTCTCATAATGCATTGTCATCTTTTGTAAGTCTTCCACCAATTTCACCACAAACACAACAACAACAACATCATCAAACTTCAACAGTAAGAGAAAGTGACTTTGGTAGAGATTTCTCACCTGCTCGTTATAGTAAACCAACTTATTCTGAAGGGAGTTTTATTCCTTACACATCATCATCATCATCTTTGACTAAAACGCCTACAACTGGTTGTCCTGCATGGACATGTTGTGAAATTTCACAGCAAAAGTGTGTGAAAAATCCTCGAACATCAAGACCTGTTCGATCAGTACTTTCACCATTTGCAAGTAATGATTCAGTTTCTACTGATGGTCACAATTCCAATCGATCTTCATCTGTTGGTAGATGTAAGAGTCCATCTGGTCGAAAGAAACAGTCATCAAATAAAGGAGGGAAAAGAAATTATGCATCTTCACTTCCAGATCAAGATTGGAATTCAGCATCACCTTTCTTTGGTTTAGATTTAAGTATTCATGAATGTGATCATAATAATAGTGGTAAACTTGGTAAACACAGTGCACATTCATTTCGTGGTCACCCAAGACCCACAAAAAATTGTAAAAATAAACATTTGTGGGCTAGAGCTTCACTAGAACGAGATATTCTAACTGCTCCATCTTCTTCCCCTACACATAATCGACATTCATCATATCATCCAAATATTGATGTTAATACTATTAGTAGTACTAATGATTCAACAGTTGCATTAGCCGAGGCCGCTGCTACTGCTGCATATAATCATGTATTACAAAGTAGTAGACCAAGTAGTCCACTTGGAGCACGAAGTAGGAGTATGTGTAATGATTGTGACTTTGGTTGTTGTGGTAGTTGTGCTACAAAGACATTTCCAAGGAGTACAACTAGACTTTCATCAATGAGTTGTCATTTTTGTCGTCATCAGTGCGAATTAGCGACGGGTTCATTAGCGGTGAGTATTATGGATTTTTAGATTGTTAGACAAAAAGAATTGAACGGAAACGGTTGCCTATTGCATATCTATTGGTGTCTGTAGTAGAATATATATAGGAATGTTATTGTTGGTGGTTAGGGAAAGTTGGAACTTAAGAAATTTTGTGCGTAATGTGTAATCATTTGAAACTATAATTGAATCAGAATCATCTACAATAATGATGACTCAAAATAAAATTTATGCAACAGAATGTGTAATATAATTTAAAATAAAGTGAATGTAATTTTCATGATTCTATGATTCTGTTTTTTTTGTAGGGTTCCCTGTTGGGTCTTGACTATGAAGATCGATTATTAAGACTCGAATCAGATAAAGACACTCTTCATCTTCAAGTTTCCGTTCTATCTGATCAAATTGAAGCTCAAACGTCTAAAATTCAAGACCTCGAAAAGATGTTAGATGATAAAAGAAATGTACTGGAGACAACTGAAGAGCAATTAAATAGGGAGCTACTAACAAGATCTAGTCTAGAAACTCAGAAACTAGAGTTGATGAGTGAAATCAGTGGATTACGTTTTAAACACGCATCATTAGAACGAGAAAATTTGGAATTAAAGGGAGGAGGTAGATCCATGACAGACTTAAATTATTCTACTAGTGATAGTAGAATATGGGATAAACCTCCATTTGGAAATACAAGGGGAACATCACCAGCTACAGAACTTGGACAGCGGTTACGTCTAACTAGTACAGGAAGTGAAAATATGTCAACATTAAGTCAGCAACAACAGCGTGTACAGGTAAAAAAAAATATCTTTTCTTTTATTTTTTGATATTATTAGAATATGAAAAATAAAACAGTAAACATACGTTATATTATATCATACACATATACTTTTATTTGCTTAAAATTAACATCTTATCGTATAGACTCCTCCTGCTAATGCCTATCGTCGAGTTGATCAGACATCATCATTTGGAACTTTACCAAGAAGAAATCAACCAAGTATGTTGTCCACTTTTAATAGTGCTACTGGAGTAAATAATCCTGTTGATAGTAGTACGAAATGTAACTCTTTAAGTAGTGGAAACATTCATGCAATTAGTGCCAACTTTAACCAACAAGGTTAGACAAATGTTTTATGCATTATTGTTGTAATAATAATTATTATTGTTCAATTACATACTACGTTATATACATATTATTCCACTCAAACGTTTGCATCTATCATATTTACAGCATGCTGTTTCTAGGTAGTTGGTACCAATAATAGTACGATATATATATATACTTGGTATACAGTACTAGCAATGTACAAAAGGACAAATGAAATTTTTTTAAAACTTTTATGAATATAGCTGACTGGCAACGATCTGGAAATAATAATAATACCAAAGCTACTTCTAATGGAAATCATAAACCTAGAAGAATTTTACGAATTTTGGGGAAATTAAAGCGTAGCAATTCTGGGGGTTTAGATAATGAAATTGTACCAGAAAATCATGGAGATATTCCAGCAACTAATCCATTTACAAGAGGAGGGCTACGCTCAACGGCAATGCCTAGATTAGGATGGATGAAAGAACAAACACCGTTGAAAATGTTAATATTTAATGCGTAAAAATTAAAACTTTTATTTCAATCTGTCATTTCCATTATAATTAAATTTTATTTGATAATCAAAATGTTTGAAAACTAGTCATTTTTAAGCATGATTGCGGTTTTCTATAGTGTTGTTGTGAATAAGAAAGTTTTATTTATTTTGTATTTAGACCTGATGGTCCAATAACTTCTTGGGATTCGGAAGGAGTCGTCAACTGGTTGGTATTTTTGGGTCTGGGAATGTATGCAAATGAGATTAAACGTAAGAAATAAAATAATATTTTATCATACGTTACTATTGAATATATTATATAATATAGCATTGTTCTAGTATAAATCAAGAAAACAAAGAGTATAGGTTGTAGGTATTTATAGCAAAAGGATATTATTTATTATTATAATATTTTTTCTACAGGATGGGTAAAATCTGGTCAGCAACTTTTGGATGCATCACCACAAGAATTGGAAAAGGAATTAAATATAAAAAATAATCTTCATCGGAAAAAGTTGAACTTGGCTTTGCATTCTCTAAAGAATCCAGATGAAGAGGATAATGCGGGTAAGTTGGACTATCATTGGGTGACACGGTGGTTAGATGATGTCGGATTACCACAATACAAGGAATCCTTTTCTGATGCTCGTGTTGACGGTAGAGTTTTAAGTCATTTAACTGCTGAAGATTTAATATCACTGAAAGTGACAAGTGTGTTACACCATGCAAGCATTAAAAGGGGGATTCAAATCCTACGAATTCATCGTTTTCACCCAAGTTGTTTATGTCGTCGAGGTAGTGCAACTGAAAATTTAAATAAGGAAACAAAAGAAGTTGGAACTTGGACTAATCATCGTGTCATGGAATGGTTAAAAGCTGTTGATCTTGCGGAGTATGCGCCAAATTTAAGGGGATCAGGTACCACTGTTTATTAGTTTTTACTTTATAATAATTTAAGTCGGTACAATAATGATTACCTATAATCTATATAATAATTTTTTTATGTCAAAGATATGTGAAATAAGGAACGGAATAGCAATCATAACATTTTGGTCCTAGGTGTACATGGTGCTTTAGTTGTTTTTGAGCCACGTTTTAATGCTGAATTACTGGCAACGTTACTCTCTATCCCTGCTAATAAAACGCTGTTAAGACGACATTTAAGTTTGCAGTTTAATGAGCTTATTGGTAAAACGTTAGTTCAAGAGAAAAGATTAGTTGAAACGGCTTCGGATTTTATTCCAATTAATCCAACCGTGAAAGTCAAAGTAAGAAATTAAACTTTTTACAGACATTTGTAAAACTGTACATGCTCTCTCTATTTTCTCTAATTAAGACGGACCGTATAATTTTAAAGGGAAATTTATAAAGGGAATTCTTCAGTACACCTTGTAGCTCAAACGACTGAACGGATCTTGACGACCCGTACACCAAAAAATAGGTAATGAATGAGAGAATACAATACGTTCTATGAGAATCATTCACTTCATCATCTTCGAAGTCTAAAATCCATTTCCCCAATTGTGTGTACATAATTTCCATTGGATACGTATGAAAATAAACAATCAACAAACAAACAAATAAACAAACTTTCCTCGGAGGGGGGATCAAAATAAGACATTGAAGATGATGGAGTGGAGGATTCTCATAGAACGTATTGTATTCTCTCATTCATTATCTATTTTTTGGATGTACGGATCGTCAAGATCCGTTCAGTCGTTTGAGCTACAAGGTGTACCGAAGAATTCCCTTTATAAATTTCCCTTTAAAATTATACGGTCCGTCTTAAGTACATAAATACATGATGGTTGTTTTGATTATTTATTACTTGGCACTTTTGAGATATTTTTTTTAAATATATCATGTGTATTTTTTTCTTTAGCCTACCAAAAAGACACCAACATTTCCTCTTCGAAAGAAACGATTAAGTAGTGAATTTTCTGAAGAACTCTTATGTCCAGTGGATTGGAATTCGTATCCTAGTACCTGGGACTCACAGAATCAAGTAGGTTTTTTTTTAACAAGTGTTCAATAATTTTTTATTTAAGTGGATAAAATCGTATATATATATATACAGTTCACACTACTATTTTAATATTTTTGTGATATGTTTTATTCGAATACAAATAAGTTTGTAGTCTAAAACGGTATGAATTTTTTTTCTGTAGCTTAATTTCTCAGAATCAGAGCTTGGAGGTAAAGTAAGCAATTTGTGAAACTGTATACGAACAAACAAGTCTTCTGAATCTCGTCTTCTTTTGATGAGCTACAGATAAACTATAGAATAACCTCATTTTTTATACGTACG
The DNA here is from genome assembly GCA_034698265.1 of Sminthurinus aureus. Classification (NCBI taxonomy): domain Eukaryota; kingdom Metazoa; phylum Arthropoda; class Collembola; order Symphypleona; family Katiannidae; genus Sminthurinus; species Sminthurinus aureus. The sequence goes on from JAQGBH010000125.1 coordinate 63,607, forward strand.
TACATTTAATATGTAAGTTTTACAGAATTTACCATGTAAGTTTTTATGGAACTCAGTCAGAAGGTTTTTATTATGTAGTTCAATTTTTATATTATTTAGTGTAGAAATTAGAAATAGGCTTACCTTTGTTTTAACGTTCAGGAGTGCCATATATACTTTATATACTGTCTTTAAAATCTTGTATGAAAATTATGTCACTTCCATTTTTCGTTTACAAGTCAACACTCGTCAAAGTCGTCAATATAAGAATTACACACACATAATATTTCAAAAGATGAGTCTTCATGTTAGTATAAGTGTAGTAGTTTAACTATTTTCATCTTCTGGAAGCATTTTTTCAACTGCCATTATATATATATAGTATATAGTATAGTATTCTATATGATTTGTATAAATATTTTAAACGCTTGTGACAGTTTTTTTGTATGTCACAATTTGTATAGAATTCTTCAGAAAACTACACTTGTACTACACTTTACTGCCTTCTTATAATCTTATATATGTATTTATATAGTGCCTTAATCAAAACGCTTCTATTATAAGAGTAAAAAATTGAATAGCATATTATAAAAGTATATATTCAATGATATTGTAAGAAATAATATAGATTCGAAATTTTCTATGTGCACGGGAAGAACGTTCCTGTCTTGCGGAATGTATATTACATACACACGCACCATATAACACAATATATAATATAGTTTTAGGGTAGAAAATGATAAAATACACACTTTGAGATGATTTGGTATTTTGTACGTAATTTATAACAATTTGCAATCTCTTACGTAAGTACATGTGTCATAAAAGGTGGTTGGTAGTCCACTAAGGAGAAGAAATTTGAAATTTGATAGGTTATAGACCCATTATACAGAGTGTCATCTAAAATGTAAAAACGTAAATATGTGTGAATGCAATTCTAGAATTTCTAAAGTTCCTGACAGGCTGAGTAAAAAACGTAGTTTAGATGTGATATGATGGTTAGACAGTATTAAAGAAATTTTATGTTTAGCTTAGCAAGCTAATCAGTTATTCTACAGGTTATTATAACGAATTTCACTACTCCTTTTTTTTCTTTTTGTAAAAAAAAACTCTGTGCAAGTTCTCTTTTTAAGCCATGAAATATTTATCATACATGTAATGTGTGTTTGTCGAGAGTTTAGTAGCATAAAAGTGCAAATTTTGTACGGATAGTATATTTTACCTATTTATTTTAAGAAACTATTGTCATTGCATAACTAAAGAAATACATTATTAATGAAAGCAGCAATGTAATGTTGAGCAGCAGCAATGTTGAGATGCAGTTTTTACCGTAGTGACATTACCTGGAATAACTTGTATGTATACATGTGTATTGTATATGTAGTCTTATGTTTTACGTAATTGTTTTGTATTTTATATTATTGTTACAATTAGCTTTTACTGTTAAAATTGTAGCATCAAATTTTTGTGTTCCAAAAGTCTTGCATATTGCGTTTAGCTGAACTATGTATTGTGTATTGTATAGAAATAATACTTGATTTAAATGTTTAACGATTTACGAGTTACCAAACTTTTATAAGTTTAGTGGGAACACATGAGGATTTATGCTTTGATAATTATTATTATTAATAATAAGAATTGCTACCCTTTTAAACATGTGCTACATTTGCACATAAGATGTATGTTAATAATAATTGTGACATGCGTTTAATCAATTACTTATTACTAGTAATAGCTAGTTTTAGTTATTGCAATTAGATTGTCGTTGAGTTTCTTGTTACTAGAAGAATCAGAATCCTTTGTATGCTTCCGATATCTTGTGTGAATAGATTTTAAGAAATATTAGTGATGTACAATGTGTGTGTAAATTATGTGGAGTTATAGTATTATTATGTCATTTATACTTGAAAATGAAACTTTGAGATTTTTGAAATTGACTATAATATTATTATATCTTGATTGCACATAAGGGTCATATCTTATATGTATATATGTACTGTCCTGACAGCTAAATAAATGATAAAATATTTAGAATTTAGATTGAAAACAAAAATTCTGTGAAAAAGAAATTACCGACACCCTTGATTTCATTCATAAAGTTATACGTGATTTTTATTAATCTTTTTTTGGCATATCCAGTAACATAAAGTTTTTTTGCGAAAATTACAAGAAAATTTAGTACAAGAGTATATTTGTTCACGATATCATGGTATATATTTTACATAGTTTCAATAAATAGAGGCCGAAGATTTTTGTGTGAATTGTAGATTGTAGCAAAATCATTTGTATAATATTATTATGTAATATTTATATCGTTCATAACCAAAAATTATGTATATCGCTGCGAAAACTCGTAAAAATTGGGGAAAACTATTGGACTGCTATTTTTTATTATATCACACCGCGTCATGCGATACTATGATGCGAGTTTGCAATACAAAGTACAAGGTAGCTTACGTCATATTTGTTTTCACCCGTAATAGGTCTTGGAATTTACTATCATTATGAAATGTCAAACGGGTAAAAGAAAATAACACTACGTAGTACTTAAATCTATTTGTTACTAATGTGTTTCGATTTTCCTTTCCTATTTTAAATAACAAATATTTATATTACGTTCTTTGAAAATTAAAAAATCCACAACATGTAAAAATAGTAATACAAAATATATATATATATATATATATATATGTTGTGTGTAGTGGTAGTATATTATAAACTATAGATGATCAATGTGATGTGTGGATTTTATATCGTATATTCTCATTTCTTACGAATTAACCATTTTAATATTATTTAATATTTGTCACAGAAAAAAATTTCACTAGAATGGCAAGTATAGCACTGACTATGAGTGCTTAATGATAAAACATAAAAAAATATGTAGATGCATATTATACATAACATAATATACTATAATATTATTATACAATAAACATAACACCTACAAGCTACTACAATCTACAAGTATCATTCAATATTATTCATATTCTACAAAACAAAAATTAGTCAAATACCATGATATGATTTCTCGATTACATTCCACCATCATAAATTCAGTCTACTGAAGTCCTTCGTTATACTATAAAATTATAGTCTACAATGTTCTAAAAACTTTCACTATTTCTCCTTTTTCCTGCTTTAGCTTATCACTATGATGCTCTTGGTTTTAAATAATTCCCTACCATCCTATGCCATACATCTCTACATTTACAAACTGTGAAATCAAATCATTGTAGTAAATATTATACTGTTATAGTATTACTGCTATAACAAAACTCTTGCTCATTTGTTTACTGTGTAGGGTATCCTACATATGAAGAATCTAACTAAAAGTAGTGATTGTTATACTTTCTTGTACTATAAAAACTAAAATTTAAAAAGAGTACATTTAAAAAGAAGGGTATTTTCAAAAGGGTAAAGTATTGTAAAAAAGGAGTTTTGTGATTGTTGTTTGTTAGATCTTTGAACAAAAATATATCCTAATAATATTTTACCATCATTCACTGCTATCACTATATTACCATGAAATTACTGATATTGACTATTGTATGGCTCAACTTCCTACTACCGTACTATATCACTAAATAGGTATGTATGAATGAAGTATTTTAATACTTGTAGTCTTAGCCCAGTTTGTAATAGTCTACCTCTCAAATATTATATCACTATACATTTAAAACATGATTATGTACTTCAATATTATAGTCTATTTGTGACGATTTTTCACATTGTATATAAACGTAACAATATAATATATATAATATATAAATAAAACTAGATGTCAAATAATATTGACATTATCCTTCTTCTTTTTAGCAAAAAAAAATACAAAACAAAAAATCTTAATGTAATGGAAAAAAATAAAAGGTACGAATAATGGTAGGAAGAAGGACTAGAAAGGGCGTAGACAATGATGAAGAAGCAGCACATTTTAAAGAATCCTGTGGGTATTGTTGCATAAGTTTCAAACTACTACTGTCAACGACATTGTTACTACAATCATCACAGAATTCCACACAATTCGGGCACTTTATTCCTCCACGATGCAGCCATTTATTCGCCATTAATTGGATTTTGATTTCTTGCCCAGTGTAGTAGCACGTAAAACTTCTATTTGTAAGTAATATATGTAAAAGACCATCTTGACACATGTATCGATAACAGCCACTACCAAAATGCTGCCAATGCCTTTTCTGCGTGCATGATCTTTCTTCCCACATTTCTTTTGTATGATAAAAACATTTAGCACCGTCCCCATACTCTTCTAAAGCAAAATTTTTATCCGGTTCTGGATTATTTTCTTCATAGAAACAGTGAGATCCTCGAATAACCACATTATTTGCTCTCCATATAAATTCTTGAACATATGGACAATAATCAGCTAAAATAACTGAACCTATGATAAATAGAAGTAATAACAAAACACCAAAAATAAAAATTAATACTTAATTTAAAAAGCAATCAACCTATTAAAGTATAAAAATTGGATTATTATTGTAAAGTGATGAATAATTAATGATACTGTATTTATGTGATCATACCTCCATAATATGATAAACTTGCTTCATCTACATTTGGCAATGTCTCAAAATTACGATATTCTGGTGGAACTGGAGTTGGATACTTGATGAGATTACAAAGTGCAACTGAACTACGATCTTCAGTACATTGAGTTTCTAATGGATCTGATTTTATTTTATTACAAAATGGTAATGGATCATGTTTATGATTAGTAGAAAGAGAAGTGGAAGAGGAAGATTCTGATAATGATGCTGACGTCATCCAATCCATACATGAGTTTTTGACAAAATCGCATCCTAGTTTATGTCCCCAATTTAATTCTTGAGCTACTGAATAGTTTGCACGATACCAACCTGTAAAGAAGATGTATATATATATATATATATTATAGTCTTCGGTTAGATTAGATTTGATGATGAATCTTAAACTCATTCTACAAGCAAGATCTTGGCCATATTATTATATGAAATAATTCAAAACCAAAATTGAAATTTATTTAAGTAAAAAAATCTAGAGAAAAATAAATAGCTGGAGATAAAAGAATAATAAATTAATAATAATAATTATTATTACTATTGTAAAAAACAAAAGTTACTTTAATATAATATAATATAATGTAATTTATACCTGTATCTTCCATCAAAGCCAATGTAATTTTTGAATACACAGGATTTTGTGTATGAGTACCCGTCATTGCTTCATTTTCAAAAATTCTCTTTTCCCAATGAGTTAAAGCTGTACCTTCGCCACCTAAATATTAATAAACTCATTAAACTCATGTACATTACATTTATTAATGGAAAACTAATAATCATACATACACAAATCACAAGTTAACAGCACTGAAGATAATGTATTTCGAATTTATATAGGTAGTTAATAGGTAAAGTAAATTAAGCGTATAGGAAAAAAGAAACAAAAAATACCTTGGTCCTCTAATTCCGCACCCTCTAAATCACTACAATTGAAATGTTTTCGAACTTCCTCTCGAACCTGTAAAATGATATTATGATATATACAAACTATTATTATTTCATGTTCATGGTATGATGTCTTAACACTATAATATAATTTAGTAAAACTCATACATACTGTTAGACATTCTAACATAATGTGAAAAAATCTTACTCTTGGCGTAACAACCATTTGCATTTCTCTAGTAATGTTTCCATCACGTACTCTCCAATCTTTCCTTGTAATTTTTTTAATGATTCTATCACTCCACTGTCTTGCTTGTAATTGTTCATTTAAAGGTGGTTTGCCCTTTGCATCTCTAGGAGTTAGTGGTCTTCCAGCATCATCACGAAAGAATGCATAAAGAGATACTGAGAAGCCGAGAGCGTGTAAAATTTCATGTTTCACTGTAGAAATAAGAGTGTCTAACTCTTGAAGTTTTGTATTAATACTTTTTGGACACAAATTCGCATGTCCAGCTATAGGTCTATCAAGCGTTGCTTCTTGTTGACAATGTGCAGCATACGCCACCGTAAATCCATGCTTACATCGATAAGTTTGTAATGCACTGACATAAAACACAAAATCTGCATTTTTTATGCCTTCCCCAGGTTGACTTCCAGCCACAGTTTTACAATTATGTCCATTTTCATCACATACACGACAGGCATCTAAATGTTCTTCTGGAACCTGCATTTCACCACACATTGTTTTAGTTTCACATTGTAATTTACAATAAGGATGCGGATCATCAGCTTTATAGTACACTTGTTGATTTGGACAACGACGATTTAAAAGAATTCGATTTTCTGTACGACGTACTTTCTGTATGTAATTAAGAAACAAGAAACAATCATTATCAGTAAGTTTACATTCATGATCCTCATTCTTTAATAGAGTATTATGATCAATAAATGTTATACGTCTATTCATCTTTATATATGTATGGGTAACTGAATGTTGATATACCATAATATTAGTAATAAAAAAAAATGTATACCAGCGCTCGTTGCCAATAATCTATTGCTCGAGGAAGAACTGTATTATTAATTAGATCCAATTGTTCTTTTTCTAACTTGTATACACTTTCATCATAAAATAGCACTATTCTTAATGGTTGATCAATACTCCTCTTTCTAATTACATGACTTGACTCCGTTTGTGGCATTGCGCCTAAAAAAAAACAGGCAGAAGACATACAAAATTACTATAGTAGGTATTGTAAAATAGTACTTTGACTAGAGTGAATGCATCATAATAATAATACATGAATCCACATGACGCCATTTAAAATATATATGTACATTAAACATTAAATATTCAATACAAATACAAACACAAAAATAAAGTAAGAGATAATAATAATCTAATCGAAATAATATTATTATATAAAGAAAAAATAAAGAATATTTATAAGAATCATTTGTGGTTACATACCAAGAACGACTTCATCTACTTTAGGATACACATGATTACATACATGGGGAATGCTATGTTGATGATTATCATCTTCTGGTCCATGGTGATGATGAGTATGGTAATGTTGTTGAGATCGCAATTTTTCACAATTGGTCAATGGAATTTTAGTTGATAGGAAAATGATGAAAACATATATTGTCATCATCAAAAGGTTTCTTCTTATATTGTAACTATTATTATTATTATTATTTAGATTATTTTTATTAGCAACGTTTGTCAGGGATTGCATCTTTGTCCTGTATATAATCGATAAATACTTTGTGTTCGTCTTCAATGAGATTCTCTTGATTCCTTCTTATTTGATTATTATTTTTGATTTATTGAAGCACAAGTATAAATTGTAGAAGAAGAAGATGAAGACGTTGAAAATGAAAGATATCCGGAAGAGGAGAAGAAGAAGAAGAACAAGAAGAGAGATTCTGTTGTTGTTGTTTTTCTTGTCAACATCCGGTTGACGTCGTTGAATCCACTACAACGATGATAAAATCCAACGAAATTACAAGTGATAGAGAACAAAACGACAACAATATATTATATTATTATATGTATTTTATTAATATTAGCAATACTTTTCTCAATAACCATAAATCAAAAGAATATTATAATTCTAATGCATATTGCATATATTTTACATCATTTCATAATCATAAAAAATGCTCTCACCTTTTCGTCTTGCTCCTTTATGTCGTGTATTGTTGAATAATTGCATAATGTAATGTTCAAGTATATGTACATATATATACCATTTCTGATTATTGTTTAGATATTTAGTACTATATTATATTATAGAAATAATACATATTTATATAAGAATATATTATTATTATATCACGTAAGCAAAACATTAGAAGATGAGATTATTATTATAATTTATAATATTTTTTTAACTTTCCATTCGTTCCTTATATTGAAACCTCTCACATGACCACTGATCACTTTTACATCCAATTATTTAGGATTTGACAGCAGCGTATATGTAGTACACATAATAGTACTATAGTAAACTCTTATTTTTGTGGTTAAGTAAATTAGTGTGTGGGAGTAAAGAGTAAAAAGGATGTGAAGGCAGCAAAAACTAATATCTAAACTGTGTATATGTCGTTATTTCTTGTGAACAATTCCTATAATATATAATGATTCACTACTGATTGAAAACTTTCTCACACACATACTGATCAAGCACATACTAATAGTTATAACATTTACGTACACAAATTATAAATTTACAATACATACACAGTATGCAAAATACTAGTATACACACAGTCTTTAAAATTCTAATGATGTACTTTAGGCAAAAAAAGTGAAATGACAACTGTAGATAAAATGCAGAATCATTTAAATCCCAAAAATTAAAACTTGTAACTGTACTAGAAATAAAGTATAAATCCACAAAGTTTCTCTATTTCCTATATGATATAAATATCTATTAAGTACTCTAATATCACAAAACGCTTTTAAATACTATAATATATAGTTAGTATTCACTATTCACTATGTTTACTTACACATAAAAATACAGAGGTTAAAATTTCTAAACACTATAATAATATAACATTATTATTATATTTTATACGTCCAGTTCAAAAACAACTGTTTTGTTAGTTGGTTAGTTTTATATATACATCTAAATATAGATATATGTACGTCTCGTCTTCCGCTAATTGATTAAAAAGGAAGTGACACATATCTAGTATAAAACTTTCCCTCACCTGGTTGTTTATTGACATAAATATTTATAATGATAAAACTTACCTGTAAAAAAAGTAAGGATGCCTTGTAAAAATACACATGCTACATGCAATGGGAGATGTGAGAAAAATAAAAATATATATATATATATTTATAATATATTTTTAATATAATTATGAGTAATTAGTTGTAATATTAAAAATTTGGACTCTCTTTAATCATTTTCAACATATGTTTCTTCATTTTAAATATGCTCAATTTCAACAGACAACATGTTGTATAATATAATTCTTAGCACATGGATAAAATGTATGTATATATATGTACTTATGTTACTTTTCTATATTATTATATATTTCTTAAATATTGTTAAACACACTGATCACTGATCACAATCTATGTACTTATATATATTCATATATGTACACCTGCGAGGTGTTTTGTATAATATTTTAATATTATATCAAGAGATAATATAATAAAATGTTTTTATATATTGTTTTGTAGTAATTTTTTTTGTTTCATTAGTGTACATTTATATTTTATATAATTTTCAATATTCTGTATGACTATCCTTAAATTCGTAAGCTGTACTAATCATTATTGTATGCATTTTTTATGTTATTTATAAAAACCAGGTGTAACAAGTACATAATAATATATTATATATCTATACCTATAATATATAATATAATGTATATTTACTTCAAATTTAAAATGATCCAAATCTGCAACACTATAATAATATTTACTAGAGAACCTATACATTATACATTTTGTTCTGTAATATAATGATTTTTTACCCTATATATACAGTTGTATGAATTATTACTTATTTATTTATATAACATTTTACATAATAATATATATATATATTTTCAACTTGGATTTTTCAAAGGACTAAGAATACAACATTGTATACATATATATATAATATATTATGTAT
>JAQGBH010000126.1:0-72909 GCA_034698265.1 Sminthurinus aureus
AAAAATCGCTGTAACTAAAGTACTTGACCGATTTTGATGGGGTAAAAAGTACTAAACATCATTAAATGGTGATATCTAACTACTACAATTCCAATTTGGTCTCAATTGTGACCGGAAGTACGAAAACTGGCAAGTGTACAGTATTAGCCTACTCGCATTTTCCGAGTAGAGCTGACTTTGCGCATCCGCCCACAAGAAGTGGGCGGAGCTGAACTCTTGATTTTAATTGGGATTAACTGGAAGTAATCCCAATATTATTGTCCTGAAATATCAAGTTCCTAGCTTTACGGGAACTTACTTTTCTAGACAACTTTTTTTTTCTTCCATAAGAAAAGTGTACAGTATTAGCCTACTCTACGGTATTCTCAAAGCTCAAAGCTCAAAGCAGAGCAGATCAGGCAGAAGAAAGTGAAAGTAGAACAAGAAGAAAATGGGACAATTGACGAAGTTGCTTGAAACCAGCTATAACAATGTGCAACTACAACTTTGTATGCGGATACACAATATAAATATAAATATAAAGAAATATTCATCCATCTCTAGTCTCTAGTCTATACTTTGGTAATCCATTATCCACCGTGTATAAATAAACAGGGGCAAAATCAGATTCACCGCTAAAAATCACTAGGAGAAAAACAGTATCATGTCTTGGGATTTGTGATTTGTGATTTGTAAATTTTACAGGTTACAGGCGCCTTCTTAAAAACTGTAATGTTTTCCTCTCCCATTTCTATTTACAGACTTCATACACACTTCAGTTTGTACGCCTATACATTATACATGTATTTGTGGAATAATGCAACTTTGTATGGGTAATCTTTCTCTAAATTATTTTATATTGTACATTCAATTCCTTGTTATAGGATATAGTGTGCGGAAGGCGTACTGAAGACTTAACAAACCGCAATTCAAAAGGACCATTGGTATGTCGTCGTCATTTAGCGATAAGATTAGAGATTAGACTTCTTTCCTATGAAAAACCAAGTATCAACAAAACCCTTGACACTCAACGTTCAGCATTCAGCATTCAACATCCACATGGACATTGAATATCCCAAAGTCCAAAGTTTTTCTCACTTCCTCTTTTCCTCTGATTTTCCCTTCATGTCGTTTTCTTTTCTTTCTTTTTCTCTTTCTCTTTACGTCTTTTACACTGTAGTTTGCTTTGCGCCTATTTTACCGAAATCCGGATCCGGACTAGCGGAATCAAGAACTAACATGAGTTTGAGTTTGAGTTTTCAGTTGTAACCAGACTGTAAGTGCGACTGTGAGTGTGAGTGTGAGTATGATTGAATTTTTCCTTGTTTCATATTCCATCTACAGATATATAGTTTTTACGTAACACAAATGTCTTATGTATCTCCAATCTCCAGTGTACAATGTACATTACACAACTTGTGTAACGTGGCTGAGCCATGTATTTACTTTGTGTGTAGTTTAGTTCTGTTTCATCTCCTGGTACTATTGAGCATTGAGCATTGAGCATTGAACAGCGACCATAGAACATTCTCTTTTTTCTCCCTTTCCAACTAACTCGAGCATACACTTTGATGGAATTTCCTTTTCAGAAATCAATCTAACCATTTATATGTAATCTCTTTCATCGGTTTCCGCTTCGAGTCGGTGTCGGAGTTTGAGATTCAGTTTGAGTTTCAGTTGGAGTTGGACGCGGACGAGAAGGGACAATTTTGAAATTTTCTTAGACGCTTTGAGTAACGAAGGAAGGGACGAGGAAATGGCGAGCACGAGTGTCTGATCTCTAATGTTGCCGCCTTTTCTAGTTTCTCACTCTAGTTTCTAAACTCTAAACTCTATACTCCACACTGCACAAAATACAAAGTAACACTGAATATATCATTCACGCTTAATGCATAGTCTCCATTTCTGTTTTCTCTATTCTGTATTCTGCAGTTACCGTACCCCAGCATTTCCACCATTCAACTTGAACTCTTAAAACTGAAGCAGAAAATAGAAAATCAAGCATCAAGTATGGAACGGAATAAAAAGAAGGAAACTTTTCTTAGTTGGTTGGTTGGTGTGAGAAACTACATGAATCTATGCTCAATACTCAATACTCAACACTCATACGCAGTACGGACATGGATCGTATGAGGTATGACGTATGACTTAGTTGTTTCTGTCGATACTTGTGAAATTGTACAGGAGGAAACTTTGGTTGGATTTGGATTTGGATTGTGGATCGAGGTGCCATTCTTGCCGATAACTATGAATCTACGGAAGAGTATGAAGCAATTCATGCTGAAAAGTGTAAGTTTTAGTCTGGCTATTTCTCCTTTCTCTACAGATTTGTGTTTTCTGTTTTGTGTAGATACATCTGGACTAGATTTAAGATTTTAGACACAATATTTCTGCATGGTATTGTGTTATGTTGCTGTGGCACTGAGTTTTGACTAGATGTAAATGTTCTAGACATTGACTCTAGACTCTAGACTCAAGCATTGAAGCAGGTTTTGAGCATTGAGCATTGAACATTGAGCATTTAGTGATGTAGGACTAAAAGGAATTTATGGTGAATTTTCTCGTCGCTTTATTTCATTTCTCTACTTCCTTTCTCAAACCAACCAACAACCAACAAGCAGGTTTCAACGTCTTGCACTTCTGTATTTATCCATTGGTCCATCAGCAAGATGTGTTTATATATTTCGGTGTGTTCCGCAATATGCTTCTTTTATTTTTCTCATATAAGCTATATAATGCATGTTGTCACGTCTGTACACTGTACACTGTCTTTCTGTATATCTATATATCCTGATGTGTGAAGACATAGGTATAATAGGACTGTAATGGATTGAGAATGAGTTGATGGTTTGAGGAAATTGTTTGTCACTTGTCAGAGTGAAAGTCAAAGTTGAAGGAAGGTAGTGAAAAAAAGGGAAGAGAAGAGGCAGACTAAAACTTGAAACTTAAACGAAAAGGAAAGCAAAGGCAAAGGCAAGTGAAAGTCGAGGTAGACAAGTCTAGAGTCTAGAGTCCACAGCCTACAATGTTCAGTGTTCAAAGTACGAGGTTGAGTAAGTGAAATTGAAAGAAAGTGAAAGTACAGAGAGAAACGGAGTTGAAGATTCCAGTATCCCAGTATTCCAGTGTTACAGGATTCCAGTACTCGGGATGGGATGGAGAAAGTTGGGACATGCGCACTGTCAACATGAAATACTAGAACTAGATACGTTACTAGAGATATACGTCTTCTTACATCCTACATCTTGCATCTTCCATCGTAAAAAATGAAGGGAAAAGAGATAGACAGAGGGGAAAAGGGCAAACACAAAAATTGGAACAAAGTGCACGAGTGTTGACGGACAAACTGGAAACTACAGACAAGAAACTAGCTACTAGATACTGGATACTTGACGAGTGGCTGAATGACTGTAAAAGGAAAAGAGCGAAAGATTCAAACTCAGCTCAGCTCAGCTCAACTCAACTCAACTCAACACCACATTCACTTTGAAAAGTGAACTTTAACTTTCACTTGAATCAAATAAAGCAAGGCACCAAGAAAAGCCACAACTACAACAATACAACATGGTAAGTTGAAAATCTACAATGTACAGTGTACAGTGTACAATGCACAATCTCCTGTTATACCGTGTGCTAAGTAAAACAAATAGACCAATGTGTACAAATTGCACGTACTCAAATATTTATTAGAGCAGCAGGAGGAGAGTAAAATAGACACTGGGATGGAAAGGGAGCGACAGGAAGAGAGAAAAAAGACCGTTGCTAGAATCTAGAATCTAAAATCTTGAATCTTGAACCTAGAATCTAGAATCTAGAATTTAGAATCCAACATCCAAAGTCTACTTGGTCGTGGAATGAATATGTGAAAATGTCATGAGGTCAACTCTGTCTTCAGCTCTGTCTGGGTCTATTACAGTAATTCCTTTCCTTCTCCTTATATCACTATCACTAATATTACTCTTACCCCTGTTACTTTGGTTCACAATGTCTAAAAACTTGAAGTCTTCAAGTCTTAATAATACGGGAATTTTTTTAAAATTCAAATCACATCTAAAAGCATGCACTGTCTACTCCAATGTTATTTCAACAGGACCGAAGAGAAAAGTGGCAAGTAGATGAAATCAAGTAGGGTTTGTGAGTAGATCAAAACTTACTACATTGAACACTAACACTACTAATATTACTACTACTACTATTACTACTACTAGCAGTAGTAGGTAGTAGTAGTAGTCGTAATAATAATGATGGTGGGTAATAACTCTGCAAGTTCGATTGTGAATAAAGTCTCATTTTTACTAATTTAGTAGTCGTAATGACTTTATGAGGTGGATAATAGTAGTAATATTAGTGCTAGTAGCTTGTAGCTCGTAGTAGTAGTAGTTACTTGATTTTCCCAAACAGTTCTACTCCTATGTCTACTATACATTACATAGTATATGATATGATATGATGCATCACTAGTACAAATAGTTGTCTCATTTTATTATATTATGTTATTATGTTATTCCTGTTTAGAAGTTTGCAAGTTGAGAAGGAAACGGGAGTGAAAGGGAGCATGGAGCAGTGAGGAGCGATGGTTGGTTCAAATTATTTTATAGTGTTTGCTGTATGATCCTCTCTCTCTCCATCTCTCCCTATCTTTAAACTATAAAGTATAAAGTGGAGAAATGTGTGAGGATTTTTATATACATGATTACTCTTTTCGCCTTCTTTATCTTTTTCTCACATGTACATTCATCTCCTCCTTATTTTTATCCATAAGTTCTTCCCCTGGCTGGCTGTTTGGCTGTCTGGTTGTCTGGCGTAATTTCTAAAGGTGTAATAAAAATTTTATGAGGAAACATTTCAAGACGAGATGGAGCGCCAAGATGATGAGGACTGGGGCAAAATTCATTTATGAAGGGGAAATATGGTCTCAGGAATGTGATTCCCGCTTCTTCCTCTCTTTCTCTTTCTTAACATAAGCATCGTCATTCACATTCGCATTCACATTCAGACCTCCACATGTATTGTAGATTGTAGATAGTATATGGTAGATTGTGGATTTTGGGGACTGTTGGTTTATGTGGATGTGTGTGAGTGTGTTATTTCATATCGTGTCTATTCTTCTTCATCACCGTCCTCGTCCTCGTCCTCATCCTCTTTCATAGACTACAAAATTTTGTATTGAATTTTCTCTACTTGAAATTTACTCATCGTCATCCTGAGTCGAGTCAGTGGAAGATGGAATAGCAGTGCAATACAACATACAAAAGAAATGCCAATATCAATACTAATATCAAAAGTGGAAGAACAAGAAGTGGTAGCAATGGTTGTGGTTGTGGTATGATGACCTTTCTCCCCTCACTTTCACTCATAGTCAATACTCAATACTCAATACTCAAGTCTCAAACAAATAGTAGATACGCTCTTTTCTAACTCTAACTCTCACACTTATCTACTCATGTTCTATTCTTCAACATGTACAATTTCTCTTCTCAATTCCCTTTCCATGTCTTTTTCTATTGCCGGGCTCGCTTGCTCCAGTTCAATGTGGAGAGCTGGAGCTGGTTGGAAATGAGTTCCGGAAGCTATTAGGTGTCTCCAGTCGGTAGTTAGCCATTGACATGCGGGTATTAGATATCATTTCATACTTGAGCTCTCTCCTCTTGCACTTGCTTCCTCAATCCTCCATCCTCCGTCCGTCGCTCTCCATCCGCCGTTTTCCTTTTAGTTCTTCATCCTCCAGCATATTTCGATTATATTCTATTGAACTTTACTCTTCTTTTTATATAAAGGCTAAATTATATACAGCGACCGTATACTGTATATTATATATTGGGTATTGGTTAATGCATATGGAGTTGGAATACTAGAATACGTTTGTGTCCCAACTCCTTTTCTTTTCTCTTCTTTCAATTGCGAACGGAGTAACTGTAGACTTTATAATGTATAAAATACACGTGATATCTACTAATATTGTACAATGTACATACACAAGTATATTTCGAGTTGATCTATGGACTCTGTAGGTAGTCCCAACGTTTGGGTTAAAATAACTAGAACGTACTTGTAAAATGCCATAAGATCGTATCACTTTCATTTTCACTTTCCCTTTCACTCACTTCTCATTCCCATTATCGTTCTCCCTCTCGCTCTCGCTCTCGTTCAGACCTCGTACAATAGTGGATATGTATACAAATACAAATAGGAATACTTGTATCTGTATATCGATAAACCGAGAGCGAAAGCGAAACCAAAGCCGATGCCGAAACCGAAACCGACAGACAGACACATCATCAGATGCGGAGCAACAAACCATCAACTAGGCTAACTCTCTTTTCTCCATCTCGATGCTCTCTTTTCTTTCCCCTCTCCCTTTTTGCGAGTTGTTCCAAGACATCAAATGCTACTTAACAAGTGGATATACAAGAGTGTCATGATGTGTGTGGAAGGAGTATAGAATATACAATATACAGAGTATTTGTGGTTTCATATAAAATATCTTGAATCTTGAATCTAGATTCTCTAGAATGTCGACAATCTACAATATACAGCCTCCGGTAGAACCAAAACTCTATTGGATGTCAAATATACAAAACTTTCTATTAAAGTACTATATTCCTCAGTAGAGAAAATGTACATTTTTTGTATCTCCATCCACAGTCCAAACTCCAAGCTTCAAACGCTACAGCTTTCAATACTCCTTTTTCTCGTACTATTTTCAGGAAAATGGTACAAATATGACTCTGATATGGTCTTCTGTCATATGTACAAATCTATATGGGAGTATGCATGGTTTGTGCATCGTTTATGGAGTATGGAATATGGAATATGGAACATGGAGTATGGAGTTTGGATGAACAGTGGCTGTAAGCTGGTAGAATGGTAGACTGGGCTGTCTTGTGCATGGATTCAAGACAGAAGAGAGAAATAGAAGCTAGACAGAGAGAGAGAAAGAGAGTGAGAGAAAAGTGATATTCTCATGAGAATTGAATGACATTCGGAGTTTCTCCATTCATTTTCTTCACGGTTGGCATTCTTGTGTTGTTGGGATTCGAATGTGAATTCCAATTCGAATTTGGATTCCGATTCGGCTCCACCAAATTCAACTCGAACGAATCCAAAAGCAAAAAGGAATATATCGTAGGACTATACGACTATAGGAGTATAGGAGTACATAGGAATGGGAGGAAAATGAGTCCAAGTTTGAATTGAAGTCGAAGTCTAAAGGAAAAGAGACAAGTATGAACAGTACAGCACAGTACAGTTCAGTTCCGTTCAGTTCCGAAGAGAGTGAGAATGGGAGAAAAAGAGAAAAAAGGAAGAGGAGGAAGAAACGGGGCTCTCGGGATGTTCCAATACTTTTCACTTGGCTTCCTTTCCCTTGCCTTGGTTTGGTTTGGTTTGGTTTGGTTCAGACTCTGACGCTGATTCTGATTCTGATTCTGACTCTGGTTCTACTCAAGTTTTGGTTCTGGTTCTAAGTTGTAGATGTAGATGTGGAGCTATAGATTCTTATTATACAGTTTACATCAAACCAATATAGAATATAAATGCACGTATTGCATGCTTCTTTGTAAACATAAAGGATGAGAGCATGTACTTAGAGATTCTACTAACTACCAAAAAGAAGAAGAGGAAGGAGAGGGACAGGAAGAGAAAGGAAGAGAAAGTAAAAGAGAGGATGAGCCAAAGACCAAGACGAGTGAGAAGACTTTGAGACGAAGATGAGAGACAGAGAGATGGAGAGAGGGAAAGAGTAAAAGAAGCTTCAGTTTTCCTTTAAAGAACTTTTACCAAACGCATAAAACATCAATTAGGAGGAAACTGTGGCTGAATTTCAAAGAGATCCTCCACCTCCTTCTCCTTCTTATTCCCTTCTTCTTGGTCTTCTCCATCTCCTTCATCTTGTGCTCCTTCTTCTTTTTCCTCACGATATTCGTCAAGATTCTTCCTCTCTTTCTTTGTTTCTGTCTATATTCCATGTATTAGTGAAACTAGTGATGGTGGTTTGGCCGCCTATCCATTATACATTATATATTATACATCTATACATCGGAGAACTTGAGAGTGAACTAGAAAGAGAGAAAGAAAGGTTGAGAGAGAGAAAGAGAAAGATAGAGGAAAAGAAGACAGTTGGTTGGTTGGTTGTATGGATGGATGGCTAGAAGCTTTCTCTTTGCTGGTTTTCCACTGTAAGAGCAAAGTGAGCAGAGCAGCGTAGACTAGAGTAGAGTAGAGTAGTGTACGACGAAAGACGAACAAGAAAACAAAGTTACAGTTCCATATTTCATGAGGAGCATCCTCTCCTTTTTTAAAATATAGATTCTGCCCATCTTCCTCCTCTCTTCCTCTTTCACTCCTCGTCTATTCCATACTCCGTACACCACACTCCATCCTCTATCTTTCATACTCCATACTCCATACGCTTCCTTCCAGCTTCCAGGCATCAAAGAAAACACACTTATATTCATCCTAAAAACCTCTTTTGAATTCCTACACACATATTTTTCATACTCCCGTATGAATGTACAACAACGGTATACAAGAACAAACACACACACACAAACACGTATACCAAGAGAGTAGAAAAGAAAGTATATAGATATTCACAGCGAGCATGAGAAAAGAAGGAGGCAGAAAAGAGAAAGCCCTTCACTTACTTTTCGCTTCTTTATATCAACCTTTGTGGACCGTAGTGCAGATACAAATACAAGTAGATCCTTTCTCTCTCTTTTGCTCTCGCTCGTACAGTCTCTTAACACGAAATACCACAGGAAAAAACTTGTACAGTGTAGAATATTGTAGAGTGGGCCAACATATGGACCGATGCCTGCTGTGTGCTGTCTTATACATAGAATTCATGTAACGTCTAGTGTCTAGTGTACGTACTCCATTGTATGTACAATGTACAATATACAGTGTACTGGTTTGGTTTGGTTTGGTTTGGTGTAGTGCTGCTCTCAGAGCTAATGCTATTTACGTGGAGCCAAAACCCACGAAACAAGCAAACATTTGCGGACACACACAATCAACTTTAATCTGTGGAATACCACCAAAGGGAAAGCAGAAACTTGCACGTACTGGTAGTCCCGTCTCCGCATCATTCTCTATTCTCCGCACCATTCTCTATACTCTACCCTCTATCCTCTCTTCTCACCCAAAAACTCTGGTGAATTCCTCCTGTCTAATGTCTACTGTCTACTGCCTACTGCCTACTGCCTACTTCTTGGCTCTTTTATCAGACATATTCTGCATATGTGTATCGTGTATCGTGTGTGGTGCACGTTCATTTCCTCGTATCACTATCCAACTGTACTGCACTGTGCAGTGTATATTGTGTCGTAGTCTAAAGCTAGATAAAGATTTGCATTCTATTCTACTCCACTTTCATCTATAATCTATAGCCAAGCTCCAACTTCCAAGCTCCAACTTCCAAGCTCCAACCTCCAACCTCATTTGGATCCAAGAGAAAAGAGAGGAAGGAGAGGAAGGAGGAGGTAGATGTGTTTGTATAAATAAATACGTAGCGTAGGGGAATCTTACGTCCTACCCAGTTCTAGTAGACAGAACGTAATGTACAACTGTACACTTTGTGGAATTCTACGATTCTACTACTCTAAAATACGAAACGAATAGTCTAGATCTAGTGGTCTGGTATTCTAGAATCTGGAATCCAGAATCTAGAATCTAGAAAGGAAATGAAAAAAGGTATGTTTTTATGTTAGAACAACAGCCGCGATGCACACAGGTATAGTCATGAATATAGATTGTATATACACTTGACTTGGTTCTCAACTTTGAGGTTCGAGTGTATGTGTTGCATCTCGTATCCGTATAAAGTACATTATTTGTAATGTACAATACACAATATACAGGGCACACGGTATACTGATATATGCATGTACCATGGATATATATATGTATCTACTATCTACTGCAAGTTAAAGAGACTGGAGGAAAATCCCACTTGTTCTCACTCCTTCAATGTATGTACAATGTACATGTGTATTATTGTATCACTCAGTATTCCAAACTTGTCGAAATGCAGAGCTTTTCAACCTTCATCTTCTTCTACTTGAAAGTAATTTGAACCAGTGGAGAAAAAATCTTAATCAATTCTCGTTTCAGCTTCAAATCAGCTTCAAAGCTTCTGTTACTGTTTCAAGAAAAAGATTGTAGCTTGCTTCCATTGCTTCCCTTTTGGTGGCTTGTTTCTTTCTTGAGAGAATCTAGAATCTAGAATGGTCTACTGTGCTCTTGTTCTAGTTCCTCATAGACACAGCTCATGAACGTGCACTACATGCATATTAACCCCTCTACTCTACTCAATGCTCCATTTCTTCATGCTCTACACTTGATATTTGATACTGGATACTGAATCCAATGAAAAAGGTAGTAATTGGAACAAAACCTGCTAACCTGCGTAAAATTGATTTCAGTTCACTTCCAGTTTTTAATTTTTCCCTGAATTTCAAACCACGCATCAAGCATCAAGGTATAAGAAGCCAGTTGTATTTTAAATCCAAAATCCAAGGATACCTACGCCAAATTACGTATCTGCGTATTTATTTTCTGCTTTGTCCTTGGTTTCGGAGCCAAAAAATGAGAAAAAAAGTTGATGTTATGCTTTTTCTAGTTTTTGATATTCCATATGAAATGTTTTCCAAAGAAAATGAACAGTGTACACTGTACAGATATATTGTATTTCAAAGTGGTTTATATTTCCTTGGTCTTGGACTTGGAGTTGGTCTTGCTTTCGCTTTTCATGGGTAAGTTTACTTAGGACAGACGGAATATGTAAGGAATGGATGGAAACATGACGTAACACATATATATAACTTTGTTGGATAACATGGCATGGTTCAAATCCCCATGCATGTCTTAAGCTCTTCCTTCTATCCCTCTTCTCTGCTTCCCTTTCGCTCTACATTTCTCTTTCAGTGTTAAGGAGCCAGAACCAGAACCAGAGCCAGAGTGACTAGTGTGTATACTGTATAATTTGTGAGTGTACGATTAAGTGAGTGAATGTGTGCTGGAAACTGAAATAGAAATAAAAGTACAAGTAGAGACAGAGACCCACATATATAGACCCACACAGACTCACATACACAGAGACAGAGCAGGAGGAGTTATAGCTATGAAAACCACAATCTTAACTTGAAGACTCTGTGAACATGACGGAAGAAAGACGGAGGAAAGTTGTAGCAAAATGCCGTGCTTACCGCCTACATATAGAGAAAATTTACGAACTCAACCGCAGATGGGCAACTCCAAAAGCATAAATCTATCCGTTGGTCTTTACTCGTGTAGAGTGTAGACCGTAGAGTTTAGAGTCTAGAGTGTAGAGCGAGAGAAAGAGGGAGAGCTTCTTGGTCTGCTTATTCCTGTTTCTATCCATATCCCGGTCCCTCAGTACTTTAAAAGACTTGAGCTGTTCTCCTTTTCTTGTTCTACAGAAAGAACGT
Organism: Sminthurinus aureus; assembly: GCA_034698265.1. Classification (NCBI taxonomy): domain Eukaryota; kingdom Metazoa; phylum Arthropoda; class Collembola; order Symphypleona; family Katiannidae; genus Sminthurinus; species Sminthurinus aureus. Next base: position 11,430 of record JAQGBH010000126.1, read on the forward strand.
CCTACGGTCGGTTCTCTATGTTATATGTATTAGAGTGAAAAAATGAGAAGGAAAAAAAACAGGAAAGATTTCAAGAAAATATAAAGAAAAGGCGAAAAAAACCTGACGGAGAAAGTGCGTGTACATTTTACAGTATACAACTCCATTCTACACTATATATTTACTTCTCCTTCCACAACTTGAGTCACAGAATCATTTTGGATAACCAGGAACTAGAAACTAGAAACTAGAAACTAGGATAACATGAAAAGAGACATAAGGAGAAAGAGGGGAATCAAAAGAAAACACAAAGAGGAAAAGTAGCCAGTTTCATACACTAGTTCCAGTAGTTCCATGCTAGTTGTATGTATTATGTACAATGTACATGAATGGATACAGTATAATTGTAACAAATATCGTCCAGTCCAAAAGGCTAAGATAAAGGGCAAAAGTGAAAAGTGAACTGAGGGAGAAAAAAGAGAAAAACGTAACGAGTACAAAAAAAAGTATTAGATAAAAGAAATAAAAGAAAAAGAGAATTAAACAAGGTAAAAACTTTTAAAGGATGAGAAAAATTAGAAAAATGTTATTAAATTCCTATTTCCTTCCTTTCTCTTACTTTCACTTTCACCGGCCTAGTCTGGTCTGGCGTGGTGTGGTGCGGTGTGGTAATAGTTTATTGTATATTATAGTATACACAATTTTGTGGTTAGTTTTGGTTTTATTATGTACAAAAGACTGTACATTGTACATTGTACATGGTACATCTTTGTGTCGGTTTGAACAGGGCTGAAAAGATTTCTACCTTTAAAAGTGATGATAATGATAATGATACGGATAATCCTGGAAATTATTACAAAGTACATTTGTAGATTTGCAGACTGTAGATTCTAGATTCTAGATTCTAGATTCTAGATTGCGGATGGATAAGAGATGGTGGGTTAAAATGAATAACTGTTTCATTCTATTATTCTACTGATATTATGAGGTCATACGGAAGTCAGAGAGCAAAGTGAGTCAATTCCATAGCGAGTTAATGTGCTGAGATAATACTAATAATATTAATAATTTTTCCCTGTGTATCATATAATTTGCATACATTTAGTACTAAAATAATTGACTATATGCTATATGCGTAACATCATCAAGTACAGTAGTCTACATGTAAAACCGTAACCGTCTTTGTAATTGTACAATGTTCACTGTACACATTAAGATAGGCGTCTTTTGTATTAATTTTTTTCTTTGTCCATTCTCCTTCACTACTTTCACTTACTTACTTTTGTAAGGAAATTGAAATAACTGTTTTGTTTAAGAGTGACTTTTTATGTGTGTGTGTGTGTCTGTGTATTGTGGGTGAAAGGAGAAGGGAAGAAAAAGCTCTATTGCCGTAGTCTTGGTCCTTGTCTAGCTCCTAGATTCTAGATTCTAGATTCTAGATTGTCGTTGTCGTCGTCATCTTTTGTACTTTGTACCGTATTTGTACTCGTGGGTTGAATGCTCGCTCACTGCCCTCTGAGATTCTTAGCTCTTAGCATTGGAATGTACGGATATGTATTGTGTGTTCCATTCTGTACAGTTGTATTCCCTTTGAGCCCATTCTGTTTTAAAGCTTTCCCCTTCTCAGCCAAAGTGGTTACAGAGTCTAAATAGAAAAAAAATCATGGCAAATTTTTTTCCGTCGAGCTGTCCTGTCTTATTCTTTTTCCGTCGACGTACAACGTAGGAGGATAGAGAGTATTCTACAATGTACAGTGCACAGTGTACAATGCACAATAAGGACAATGTACTGTGCACTATGTAAGATGTAAGATGTACTGCTCCTGCTACTCCTCTTTCACTCTTCTTTCTTCTCTTCCGGTCTTTTGTTGTTTTGCTGTATTGTGTGTACAATATTACTTTTGTATTTGTACATGTACATGAGTAACCATGTATAGGATTTTAAGAATGTCAAGAAAATTCTATAGTATAGAATGTAGACTGTGTGTAGTATGTAGTGTTCAGTGTATTATTGTGTATATTGTATATAGTGCATAATCTCTTATCTAGAATCTAGAATGTGGAATCTGGAGCCGAGTTGAATCGAGTCAAGTCGCGAGAACGACCTACAAAATGACACAGACCAAGACCAAGAAGAAGACCAAACCAAGCCAAGCCAAGCCGAGCCGAGACCCAGACTAAGAAGCAAGAAAGTGGCTCATGGACTTTTACACCGTGTTTATTGTCATTGTTGTGGATGAGCGGCTATTAATTATAGAGTTTGTACAAAAGAGCTTTACTACAACTACCATTGCTCTTACTCGTACGCTTACACTTACTCTTACTGTTACTATTACTCCTCTTTGACTATATGTAGTCCGCAAATCCCAGTCAAATAAATCCTCAATCCACGCTTTATGTAGTCATGCTGATGCTGTAGACTGTAGACTGTAGACTGTAGAATCTAGACTCCAGTCTCCAGTCTACATGTGTAAGGAACATGGTCTATTTTCTGCTGGAATGCATGTGTTTTTTTGTTTTTTGTTTTTCGATCCACTTTACAAGTCTTTTGTTCATTGCTCTCTATTCTCTTCTCGGCTCTCAACTCTTCATCTCCTTTGTCCTTTATCATTACACTTGTACATTGTACACTGTACACTGTACAATGTGCAATGTACATGTTTGTATTCACATGTGAATCCACAAAGCCGTTGGTGAGTACAACCAATGTACAATGTACAATGCACATTGGGCATGGATTCCTCAATCGCAAATATCTACAGAGATCTCGCAAACACGCATGTATTTCTATATCCACTATGTATAATGTGTAATGTATATAGATAGATTCTTGTAGACTGCGTATCACATCAAAAATACTGATAGGCTTTTGACAATTTCCCCACGCATTCACGTTCAATGTCCAATGTCGGATGTCGGATGTCCACGTTGGAATTACATTAAATCCCGTCCCATCCCATCTCATTCCATCAACTCTCATCACTCGTCATGTAGCGAATCAAGTGAGCAGTGCAATTAAATCAAACTACACTCACTCTGTTCAAGTTGATTACCGCACGGCAGTCGGCACTCGGCCTCAAATCTGGAATGACTCGCTTGTGCTTTCACAATTTACTCCACACCACACCACAGGACACAGAGAACATAGAATAGACAACTTTCACTGATCCGCCATCCACTACGAACATGAATACAGTAGTTGCAACTACAAATAAATAATCAACACTTTCATCTATTTATCCCCTTGAATTCTGTGGTTTCCTTGCCCCTCTTTTTCGAATATCCATCCCAATGTTCCAATCTTTCAAAGTAACAAAAGACTTGTGGTTCGTGGTTCATTAAAAACTTCTTGTTCCTTTTCTCGTCATCAGTCCTTTTGCAGTAGTCAGTATAGTATAGTCGTGTTGGTACGGGGCTTTTCTACCTTGTAAATGACAAAGTGACCGACTAGCTCAGCATTGAGCATTGAGCATCTCTAATGTGCGACACTCTGCTCCGTGCCCTAACTTTTGCTCTGCTTATAACATGAAAGGATAAATAAAGTGAGTTGAATATCTATCCAGTTCCTACTTTTATCGAGTCAGGTTCAGACTCAGCCTACAGTGTCCAGTGTCCAATTTCCAATGTCCTCGAATAGTTGACTAGTTGAGTGAGTAGTTGTGTCATTTTATCATCTATCTGTAACTGACTATTGACGATTGCCTATCTATCCATCTACCATCTAACAATTTTGCTACAAACAAGTTTGAAATGTTTTTGAGTGTCCGAAAAAGTTGAGCTGTCAACATTATATTGAAAATCGATTCCAGTTTCTACAAAATACAGGAGAAAGTTTCTCCATTTTACACGGCACACGAGGAAACTTGATGCCATGATATTATATCAAAACGTTTTGTCATAAAAAGATATTGTACTATATTATATTACATGTATAATGTTTAGGCGTCCACGTGTGTGGCCTTTTATATATATGGAAAAATGGAAATGGAAAAACTACAGTGATTTCTAGCTAATAGAGATTGGGGAACTCCAAGTGGACAAGAATAAAATCCGATGATTAGATGCAAGGTTGATAGTCGACAGTAAAAGGTAAGAGTGCAATGGGGAAAAAGATATGAAAAACTGCAGAGCACCTTATGGATATCTTTTAATGTACATGGTTCATTGTCAATACCATGGAAAGAGATTTCTTTACAAAAATATTACAGGCTACAGAATACAGCAGATAACATACGATATACAATATACAATGTAAAATGAACGGTAATTACTCATTACAGAAAATTAGAGTATCAGATACAATTATACATATTGTCGACTTTTCTTTCAGCTCCCAACTTGCACAAGCTGAGTGCAGATTTTACAGATTTATCCGAGGTGTTCAATCTCCGTAACTATGCGTATTTTCTTGTCAAGCGCTCCAATTGTCGAGACTAGAATCTCGATCTTCGAGTCATACGGGTTTTAGCAGAGGTTGAGAGAGTGATTCTTGTGCTTCTCCAGGAAACGAGAGGATGACGCGGGGTTCTCAATGCTCAATGCTTAATATGTTCAATATGCTCAGTGCACACAGATATTTGCTTTTCTCCACCCAAGTTATAGGAATCTCAGAATAGATTAGAGTATAGAAACTATATAAACTATAGAAACCAGAAACTAGACACTGAACATATCGTATATCGTACACTGTGAAGGATGAAGGATGAACGGTGGAGGCTGTAGACTGACGATATGAAACGTCGTCTGACTATAAGCCATGCCATGCCAATGCCATCTCAACCAATCCAAATCTCACGACACAGCCGACTGACTGTAGCGAATCGATTTTATGAGCACAGATATACATGTGCTGATTTCAAGTTGCAGTTCTACTTTTACTTCAACTTGTCCTTCTTTCTTTCTTTCTTTTCCACTTGCTTTCTCCTGTCTCCTCTCTAGTTTCTCCTTCTTCTGTTTTGCCTTAGAATTTGAATTTTGATTCCTGTCTGCCTCTATACGTGTGTGTGTGCCTGTGTGTATGTGTTTGAATGAATAGATGTAGGTACGAATGGATGTTTGGATGTATGGCTGTATGGATGTGAGCTGGTGAAAAGTTTTTGTACGCTTTTTTTCTTCCCTAAATCTTCTTTCATTCCATTCCATCCCTTTCCGTCCTTCTTGTTCTTTACTTGTCTTTTTACTTTTAAAATAGACAAAGGAGCAAGGATCGTAAACGATTCGTATTCCTTTTCCCTTTTCCCTTTCCTTCGTTTCGTTAGCTATATAATCCGAAATATCCGTCTGTCGGATAAAACTTTTCCCCTACAATCTAGATTCTAGACTCTAGAATCTAGGATCTAGAATTCAGGCACTATTAGTCCTGTATGTACTTAGTCAGATCTCATCCTCTCACTGATATTTGGTCCTTTGGTCGTTAGTTAGTCCTCTATGCTTTACAGCATTTGTACATTACAAATGTATACATAATACATAGACACTAGACAGTAGAAACTAGACACATGTGTGTGTGCATATGTTGGTGGATTGCGGATATGTATGCGAGTGTAAAAGTAGGGATTTTTATACCTGCATCAAAATGGTAACCTGTGGGCCATCTTTTTCAAACTTTCAACTAGAACTAGAACTAAAACCAGACGCTGGCAACTAGAAAATCTCGGTAAATTTTGTCATCGCCAAAGAATGAGGGAGCTTGAACAATGCCCACACACACATACATGTGTGTGCAATTATGCACAATAAAAGATACGCAAAGGCTCGAATCTCGAGTCTCGAGTCTAGACTCTCCTTCAGCCTTTTACTTTAACTTCTACATCCACCTTCTACATTCTACATTCTACATTCTACGTTATAGATTTACTGTATCTTACATACAGACGTTGCATTCCCTGTCCTTCATTTCTTCTTCACTCTATTCCTTTACATTTTGCTGGTTCTGGTTCTCGGCCTGGAACCGTCCTAAAATTCTACGGCTATAGCTGAAAAGATGTGGAAAATTCAACGTATGGAAATTGAGTGAGCGGTTTTGTCAAATATTTACCAAAGAAATTTCAACAGATGAAGGCTTTCAGTCATCGCTAGTTAGGGCGGGCAGGCAGGCAGGCAATAGGCAGTAGGCCGCAGACTACGTTATGCCATGCTCCTGCGCCCGCTTTTACTTTCTCTTTCACTTTCGCTTTCCCTTTGTATTAGTTACATTTCATGTGAATGTTCAGAAGAAAATAATGGATGAGAAGAATGAATGAATGCAAGCAAGAGAAGAGAATAGAAGAGAAGCAAAGGAGACAGGAACTGAAAGAGAATGACAGTAAAGTTCTTGAAAGAGTACATACTACACACTACACACTAGACGCTGCACACCTTTCTTGAAGGCTCACTCGGGGCTTTTCACTTCTTCATTCCGAGAGCCTACCTTTCCCATATGTAAACTACATTCTACAATGTACAAAGTACAATATTCTGGGTAAACGGGACAGGCGAGAACAAGCGATATGAGGAAAGTGTAGACTGTAGAATGTAGACTGCAGAGGAGACGAGATGAGTTGAATGTGTATCATGTATGTAGCTCTCTTGCTAACGATAAGTTTCATCCAACACTTGAGTCACTTTTCAAGTACGTCTCACGTCGTTTCTCTTTATTCTCCTGCTTCAGCACCAGCTCCACAAGCAGATCCAGAGCCAGAGCCAGAGCCAGAGCCAGAATCAGCGCCTTGTATTATTATTATATTACATTAGAACTACTTACCTTCTTAATACAACTAACTTGATGCTCCATGTTCTATACAATGTACGATATGCATAGAGGTACACTTTCCCTTTTCACCACTTTACATACACCAAGTTTTTGGAGAGTGCTGTGGAATAGTAGAGTATAGATTCTAGATTTTAGGTTGTACCGTATGCTCCGTCTTTCTAAACTCTAAACCCTTCTATTTCTACACATATCTCTCTTGAGTGAAAACTAGTCGAGTGAACTTAAAGATTTTACATTTCAAGAATCAAGACAAACTTTTATCTTGTCTTGATTCTAGACCCTAGATTCAAGATTCAAGATTCTAGATTCTAGTGTTTAAACTCCTTATTTGCGTATTTTCATACCCTTTTCAAAAAATGACACAGCTACAGTTTTGTTGTGTACCATACGTACATTACGTTGAACCTTGAATTAGAGATGTGCAGACTTGGTTTCAAGTGACTTAAGTTCGACTTGCAAGTGAATTGAAATAACTTCAAAATGGTAATGAGTTATAACCTCTGACCTTTACCAAACGTAAGTTAGGGTCACTACGGACATTTAAGTTTCAAGTAAGTCACTTCGAAAATTTCCAAGTCACTAGGTTTTTCCAAGTCACTTGGAATTTTCAAGTCACTTGGTTTTTTCAAGTCACTTAGTTTTTTCAAGTGACTTGCATTTTCCAAGTGACTTGGAAAAATTTTGGGGTTTGCACTAGGTAAAATGGAGAAAAAATTTGCTTTGCACTAGATAAAAGAGCGAAAAAATTTCCAAGTGACTCGAAAATTTCAAGTGACTTGGAAATTCCAAGTGACTTAAAAAAACCAAGTGACTTGAAAATCCCAAGTGACTTGGATTTCCAAGTCACTTGCCAAGTGACTTGGAAATTTTCAAGTCCAAGTCAAGTGACTTGGAAAAAATCCGAGTTTGCACATGTCTACTTGGGAAGACGCTTAAAAATCCGCACAAATTTCCATTTTTACAGTTTTAGCAAGAAAATACGCTCCAGAAAGACTCCATATGTACCAAAATTGTACTAAAAATAAAAACTAGTTGCCGTCTTTTTGCATGGTGCAACATTTTGGAATTTTCCAAATATTCCAAGTGAGTCAGAAAAAATGTTGAATTGAGTGAAAATTCAACAATAATTATGAGCAAAAACTGTTCTCTCTGCATAAAACTTTTTTGTTTGGGCGATTTTGGAGCTAACCAGGGTGCACAGTGACCACAAAAGACCGATTCCGTAGATAAACCTCGAAAAATGCATCGTGGGGAGATAACAAAGAATGGTGACTGATTTGGACCTGAGGGTAACAACAGTCTTAGTCTACTTTTTAAAATTTTCATTGTCAAAGCATCCAAAGAAAAATTTGCAATAGGTAGCCAATTATTATTAAAGTATAATTGCTAATCTGATTCATTCTGCTGACCCACATTTCGGCTCGAAGTTCCGTATTGGCGCGTCATATGAGTAAATTCCCCAAATGTCAACAGAAAACCACACACTGCAAATTATGTCCATGAGTTGGTCCTCCAGGGACCAGCGACAGAAATTTGTAAAATTAGCTTATGCCTATGCACAAACCAAACCAAGAATTGATTGGGTAATTAGTAGTTAGTCAGGCCTTCTTTGACTTCTTTGGGTTCTATATTATGAATAGAACGGGCGTATGTATCTTGACACCAAGTATGAAAGAACTTGGGCTATTTTACTACCTACTGGTATACTTTCTTTCAGGTTTTTCGAAAGTAGTGGATCTTATGTTCTATCAGTGTTTTCTAGGTAAGAAGAACGTGGGGCCAAAAAGGAAGAAGGAGCGCCAAAAGAATAAATAGGGCGCAAATGCATAAAAACGGGGGTAAAATTAGAAATTTCGTCACAGAAAATTTTAAAAAGGCGCGTCAAAAATTAGAATTTAACGTCGCCATGTTGATTTGCGTATGGCGCCGTTTTTTGCGTATACGGTACGTAGGGCGCTTGAGAAACTACAGGGGAAGGCATTAGTACAAGTATATTATGACCTCTTCGAATCTTCGGAGGATCGTATAATTACGATCAAATTTCGCCCCGCTTCGCGGGGCTCATTTAATCTTCAATTATACTTCACCTCCTTCGATTCTCAGAGGTCATAATATACTTTGTAGATGTTCAAAGGGCGAATGTCTTAATGCTACAGTGCATACCATATTATACATACATTTGACATAAATAAGACAGCAAAAAATAAACTGAATCCACATATATTGCTTATAATTCTTAGTAATTATAATATTTTAGTATTTATTGTGCATAATAAAGTTAAGTCAGAATTGCTCTTGCATATTCACATCTAGAATCTATTGGTCGATTATAATGACGAGCAAAAGTATTTGAGTTTTCTGTCCATCCAGCTAGAGAAAATATTAAATCAATATTAACACCTGCATTTGCAGCTTTCGAAGTAGACGCAGATCTATAACTATGTCCTTTAAATTGTGCAATATCAATACCAGATAATTGTAATATATTTTTTAACCAATGACTTAAAGTTTGAGATGTAACTGCTTTATAGGGCTTAGTATGACTTATAAATAATAAATCAGAACTACGTAATAATAATGTTTGAGACAAATATCGTAATAAACAATTAACAATACACAATTTTGTATTCTCAGAATATCTAGGTAGCACTAAACATGGTTGTTGTCTACCTGGAGCGGATGTTTTTAGTACATTAGGAACTCGTATCTCTACTATATTATTAAATGTAATATTTTTTATATCTATACAGCTCAATGTTTGAACTCTTTGAGCCGTAACTAGTGCTAATAATGCACACAACTTTAGAGATAATTGTTTTAGAGTTAAGTTTACATTTTCAGGCCAATCATTAAATAGTTTAAGTACAACAGAGGCATCCCAGATAGTTTTATATCTAGGTGCAGGAGGACGAGTCCGAGCAACAGCTTTTAAAAGTTGTTTTACAATCGGATGATTACCTATTTCATAATTGTCCACTTTACCAAGTATTTTAGAGAGAGCTGAACGAGCTGTATTTAAACTACTATAGCCTAAATTATTTTTATACATATCGTAAAGAAAGTTACATACATTTGACAAATTAGATTCTAATACATTACAATTATTTTGAGAACAATACATCGTCCATTTGTTAGTATATACTTGATACTGTTTCCATGTAGAAGGAGCACAAGATAATAATAAGAAATCTACTATTTCAGAATTCAAACCATGTTGAATGTAACTATTTTTCATAATATTGCTACTGCTAGACGAAGACACTGAGACATCGGGTGTGAGCTATTAGTATAAGGACACATTAATAAACTCTTATTAGGACCAATAAACAAAATTTTTGAGTGGCATAATTTTTTAAATTTTGGATACCAAGGTTGAGAGGGCCAAAAAGGCACGACTAAAATTCCCGAGACTTTCTCATTTTCAATTTTTCTTAATACTCTTGGAACAAGTGCAAATGGAGGAAATGCATAAAATTGTAAATTCCTCCATGAAACTGTAAAGGCATCCACTGCTTCACAACCAGGTGAAGGACACCAAGAAATAAAACGATCACATTTTTTAGTAAAATTAGAGGCAAAGAGATCAATTTCTGGTGTAAAAAACATTTTACAAATTTTTCTAAAACTATTTTCACTTAAGTACCAATCATTTTGCTCTAAATTTCTACGAGACTCATAGTCAGCAATATAATTATTTGAACTAGAAATATATGATGCAAAGATCCATATATTCCGAACTTCACACCATTTCCATATACCTTTAGAAATTTTTAACAATTCTTTTGAATGGCAACCACCATATCTATTTATATAACTGAGTGCTGTAGTATTATCTACCCGTAATAATATATTAGAGTTAGGACAATCTCCAAAAGTTTCTAAACCATATTGTATAGCTAATAGTTCTAGTACATTTATATGTAAAGCCTTTTGAGCATGTGTCCAAAATCCGTGTGTGGATTTACCATTACAGTGTATACCAAATCCTGATAAAGATGCATCCGTATATATAGTTAATAGAAAGTCATCACTTCTAATTATGTTTTTACAGGTATCAATAATTTTCAACCACCAATTGATATCAACTTTTGATTCCTCGCTCAATTGCATCTTAGCCTCATAATTATTATTATTACTAATTAAAGCTACATTGATATCTATTGCTAGTTGCCTTGTATATAACTGACCGTATGTAACAGCTGGAGAAGCTGAAACTAAAAGTCCATTTAAAATAGAAACTTGTCTAATATCTATACTCTCCCATGATAAAGACTCTAGACAGATATTAGTAATTTTTTGTCTTTTTGATTCAGGAAGCTCAACTGTAAAATTGCAAGTATCAAAAACAAATCCTAAATACTTTAATCTATTCGTTGGCTCGAGAATAGATTTTTTATACTTTAATCTAAAACCTAATTTTACCATAATCGATATAGTATATGATACATTAGCTTTACAAGAGTCTTTATCAGAGCCAATTAAAAGTATATCATCGATATAGATAACATTAATATATCCTACTTGCCGTAAGTGAGTCATCACAGGTTTCATAATTTTGGTAAATAACCATGGAGCGATAGACAAACCAAAAGGCAAACAACTAAATTCATACAGTATATTATTCCATCGGAATCTTAAATATTTTCTACTATCTACATGAATAGGTATATGTAAATATGCATGCTCTATATCAAGAGTTGCTAAATAACAATTTTTTGTTAATAAATTCCTAACAGTACGATAGTCTTCTAATTTAAAGTGAGGACAGTCAATAAATTCATTTAAATAAGACAGATTAATAATTAATCTATGGGAACCGTCACTCTTTGGGACTGAGAAAATAGTTGAAATAAACTGATTTGAATCAGCATTACAAACTGATACAGCACCTAATTTTATAAAATCGTCAATCAAAGAATCAACTATTTCCTTTTCTGCATTATTAAAGTGACGAAGTCTCGGTTCAACTATCTGTACAGGTTTAGAAAGGAAAGGAATTTTATAACCTTTTATAGCATCCAAAATAAATTTATCATTTGTAAAATTTTGCCACTCATTACAATAATTTTTGAGACAACCAGCTCTAAAACTTACATTATTATTAGTATTATTAGGATGAGTATTTATTGCTGATGATTCTTGGACGATTGGTGATATCGGTTCCGACCGCCACGGCCTCGTCCTCGTGCTGACGGTCGAGAGTAGTTTCCCTGATTATTGTGTTGATTTGATTGATGACTATTATTATTATTATGATTATTATAATGATGACCACCACCACGAGGATAAGGGTTGTGTCGATAGTTGGAGTGTCCACGACGACTATATCCAGGTCTCACCATAAAAGATGAACGAGCACTTTTCATATCATCATTCATTTTATCACCAAACAAAAGTGTTGTGACAGGAACACTTGATCCACAAATAGATTGGATATTACGAGGAAGCATGGGTTTAATGTGAGATCTCCTCTTTGAATTTATTTCTCGGAAACAATGACCAAGTTGAGTGGAACTATCACTTACTATCTCCATCAATGAGGAACGAATTAGTGAAGGTATATTATTATTATTATTCAATAATATTTCAGCCATACGAGCATTTGACACTAGACTCTGACTCAGTGGTTGAAGAATGGATTGCCAATTCGCTTCTACAGCCTGTCCTTTAGAACCAAGAATATTCCATATCTCTGGATTCACTCGTGGTACACCAATGACTCGACAATTTTCTGGTGGTTTATAAGTTTCTTTTAGTCGGTCGAGTGTTGACTTTTCAATGGATTCATTCACTATCTCTTTATATGTTTGGGCAACAGATTCCGATAAAGGAATCCCAAATGAAGATTGTGGAATATTTCTTTGTAAGATAGACAATAATTCAAGATTCACGTTCTCACACATTGGATCACTTGAATTTTCCTCAGATGATGGTGGTGTAACACTTTGACTCATTCCTAAATTTTCTATTTAAAAAAGAGTATGTGTAAATACGCGTTTACATACATTCATCTCTTTATAATAATAATAATTATTATTGTTTTTTTTTTTTTTTTTTTTTATAATTATTATTATTATTAAATATAATATATCATACATGCGTATAGTTTTGAATGATATCAATTTATAGAATTATATACTTCGTATATAAAATGGCATACCAGAATTTAATGTAGATTCGTTGTGATTTGCTTGTGTAAAAGGAGGAAAATCATTCAGACTTGAGTTGTAGTCATCGTTTACATCATTGTAATATTCATCGTCATAGTAATTTTCATAAGCATATTCTTCTTGAAAATTATTTTCTTGTTGAGGTCTCCCTCGGAGCTCTTTAACAACATCATTAAGAGAATTTGACATGGTCTCAAACGTCTTCATTTGAAGTGACATAGCTGACGGCAACGCCGACAGAGCCTGTGTCATATTATCAATTTGAGCAAATCTACTCGAGATTGCTGACAAGCTTTGTAAAACTGGACCAATCTGGTCAGTATTGCTAGTAGATGAAGAATTTTGTGAAGTCTTCATTGTATTTTTCGAACTAGTTAGTTTTTCACTGTGTAAAACATTTAAATAAAAACAGAAATACAAATTTAATAATTTTGTTTTACTTTGTTGTACTGAATACAAAATTCAAAATTTCATTTTTAAGAATTTTGGTTTTTCATTTTCATTTCGTATTTTTCAAAAATTTCTACATCTATTAAGTACATGTAGAAATATGTAGAAATTTTACCATAAGATAATTATAGAAGGAGAATTTGCGGTGATAGGATTTACCGGATAAAGAAAAGTAGAAAATTACTTACGTATTCTGGGTACTAGACATCTTTTCTCAGCACGAAATTTTCTGCACAACCTTCCCACTGAAGCATTAACAAAGAACTGACGAATATTGACGTGAATAATAGGGAGAAAAGAGGAGAATAGCAAGCGGTAGTTTGATAGGTTCGGGTAACTATAGCAATGATTTTTTCTTTTCTTTAAAAATAATGCCTTCCCCTGTAGTATCTCAAGGATTACTACAAAGTATATTATGACCTCTTCGAATCTTCAGAGGATCGTATAATTACGATCAAATTTCGCCCCGCTTCGCGGGGCTCATTTAATCTTCAATTTTAGATGCAAATCTTGTTGATAAAATTTAGTGAGGTAGATAAAATTTATCACCAAAATCTGAAAGACATTTAGAGTCTAGAAAAGTTGCTGCTAACTGCTAACTGCAGTCATTATAGTTTGTAGTCTGCAGTGTTTATTAGGGTATAGGGCGGTTTTTAATAGCACAGTAGGTGTTTTCTCATCAACTACATGTGTAATGTATGTCAAAATATAAATGTATCCCGCATGTATTCATCTCAATTATATTTGAGTGTCTATATAATGAGCAAATTGCTGTACTTCTTGAAATAGATGATTTATAAGTTTTGTAACCTGTTTTACTAAATATTTTCAGTGAGTATAGCAGCCGTAGAATGATAATGGAACGGAAAGGATATACTGTACATTAATGCGAACAACAATCCAATCTAATCCAACCCATGTGCTCGACATCAAAGGATACCTACTTATGTGCTAAAATTTGTTAATTTCAATTAAAGTTACAGTCTTTATTTTAGCGTCGTCGTGATGGAGCTCCTTGTTTCAGATTCACATTATATTCTAGTTGATGGACATGAGAGTCTATGGATAAGTCGTCAGAATAATGGAAATGAAAGCTCGTCAATTTCATTCGAAGCTAGGACTGAAGGTATACAGACTATGCAGACATAGTACATACTACATACATATTATAATAATATATCTATATCTAATGCACTAATGTTCACAGAGCGTATTTTCATTTTAAGTGCAGTCGACATGTCTGTTCCTTTGAAATTGTAATATAATTGTATTAGTGCACAACACTCAACATAATATATTATGTAGTGTAGAGTGGATCCGATTCCTGTAAAGTTTTCAATTAAAATATATTGAGATGCCCTTTCCATGTATTTAAAGTAAAAAGAGCATCAGACAAGTGACAAATGATGGCTTGGAGTGTTTTGACTTTATTTACTTGTTTCTATACGATGTATCTATGTGTATGTATGAAAGCATACTGTGGAGACATGTGGACGAAATTTAATCAAAATTTAATTATGTGTAGATCACGATGAGTTAATGAGAGGAGGCTTCTGTCTCTGTCTGGGCACAGTCTATGGATTCATTGGAAAACTTCATTATAATGAAAGTAAGTCCTCTTTTCCCTTTTGACTTTTTTATGCAGTAAATAGTAAATATAGACTCAATTCATATGTATTTATATTATGCTACTCTGTCATGTTCTATATTCTATACATTTATAAGTATATCTAACTAACTATAAGCTGAAAAGTACCTTTGTACTTGTATTTTGTGGAAATAGGTAAATACATAGTTAAATAACAAACACATTCTGGTTTTATAGTTTGACACTTATCTTGTAGGGATATAATGTGTATAGAGAAAATAGAATGCATAAAACCATAATCAGGATACTTTGACTCTAAACTGTAGACCATACTAATATTATGCTGTATAACATAAAACATAATACATTGTCTCTTCATTTCTCTCCGAGTTGAATTGAATACATATTATGTCTAGAAATACATGTGATAAGTACATAATGTTTTCATTTCATTCTCACTGACTATTCTGTTGAATTTTGCGAAGCTGTCCACAAGACCTCATTATACGCCACGGATCTCGGTACTTTATTCTCTCTGCAGTTTAATACATATAGATATTATCATTCTTTCTATACGTATATACATATATGCATTAGTCAGTAAATATTTATGGACATGCTACTCTTTCATCTTTACTTCCTCATTTTCTCTCTCGTTTTATTGAAATGCGTTGCATCATTTAGTGATGGTGATACTGATAAGACTACACATTACACATTACACATGCCTACTTCATACTATTATACTTGTGCATCATGATCTATGCCATGTATATTTCACCATACTATACATTTCCAGTGAATTACTTCAATTATATTCTTGTGTGTCAGTTCCTCACACAAATTCTACAAATTATAAATAATTTATGCTTAATATGATATTTTATGTAATGTGAGTACATCTGCATCGTGCTTACTTTTATGAATGCAAATTACAAAGTTTGCAGAGGTAATAATAATATTAACAACCATTCAAGAATGGAATACATACTTATGTATGACATGCAGAATTTATGTAATAGCACTTTGAATCATCTAAATATTTATTTATATAATACACACACAACTGTTTTGATGGATGCATATCAGTTTCACTTTTATAATTAGAATGAGTCGAGTACTTACATTAATGATGATAAAAATGCATCATGTATTCATTTCAGAAAATGTCATGATGCTCTTTTATATAACACGTGAATTTGAATGGACAATGAATTGAAAAGGATACAAAAAAATAATGCTTGTTGCATGTGAACAAATTCATATTGAATGCTGAATATGAATTTTAATATAAATTCATAGCAAATTCCAACTTTTTTTGCTGACGAAAACTTTTTTTATAATTTGTAACATAAATAGCAAAGTAAAAGTTGTAAAAGATACGGCTACTTTATAATAATAATATCACAATTTTATACAGTTTAGTCATGTATGATAATCATGGATTTTTTATGGAGCTTCAACTGATTTAATCCTAAATTTTCTACTTCTTACTCCATTTCTATACCATCTACCATTATGTACCATTTTATACACATTCACAATGAAACTGAATGCTGTCTGTTGCTTGTGATTTGCATAAAGTCGTTTTGAATAAAGTCATTTTTTTGATAATGTTTTATTAAATAATTCTGATTCCAAATTCCAAAAAACCTAATTTTTGTTCCTTTGATTTTGAAATGAAGGTTCAGAGTCTCGTCTTGTATTTATTCAGAGACAGGCGAAAGCTGGTCAAATCAAAGGAAACGATCTCTTTAGAATCTCTTCAATTATTTGTGTCCCTTTGGAGAGTGAGACGGAACTGTTCCTGGAGCCTTGTACAAAATGTTGTACAGGAAATACAAACACAAATATAATAAATACAACAACGTCGGGAAACATTCCTGCAGCAGTGTCGTCGCAGGGAGGATTTTCATCCAAGACCAAGGCTTTTACAGCTATTGAACCAATTCAAAGTTCAGCCGGAGGAGGAGCAAGTCTCAGTTTAAATCTCAATAATAATAGCAGTAACAACAGCAGTGCTAGTAGTCCTAACAATAACAATATCCACAGTTCCACAGCCTTCATCAAAATTAGAACTCCAGCAGCTGGTTCAAAAATAGCAACTAATAGCAGTCAAAGTTTTTCTTCCCTTCCTAAAAAGTTGGAGAGGTAAAAGCAGTTTTATATAATATAAGAATGAGATACACCGATGATGATGATTGCAAACGTGTAAAGTGAGCTGAAATATTAATGAATGTGCTTGTATCTTTTATACTTGATTATTCAGGTCGGAGAAGATCGAAGATGAATTTTTTAAAATGTTTACCGAAGCCGAGTCCTTCTTCTACTCAATGTCCTATGATATAACGAATACAGCTCAAAGAACCTTTTTTGCAACAGAAAAACTACCAAAAGACGACACAGAGTTACCCATGTGGAAAAGAGCAGATTCTAGATTTTTTTGGAATATTCATTTGATGAGTGATCTCATTGACTCAAAAGTATGCAAATACGCAGTATAAAGTATAATCAACATAATAATAATAATATACAATAGTAAATAAGCATATTCCGTATTCCGTATTAATATTTCGAAAATTCTGTCAAACTCTTTTAGGACCCAACTTTAGATAGATGGATTCTACCAATTATACAAGGTTATATTCAACATGAAACATGTGATGTGAGTCAATTTGAAGTCTTGGGCCCGGAGGTAAATTATAATTATCCTTTTATCCTTCCATATCATTATAGATAAGATTTTTTAAACTAGTAAATTGAGCACTCTGTATGTTACGGATCTATGTCTCTCGATTCATGATTCATGATATGATGAAAAAGTGGAAAAGAGAGTTCATGAGCTGTGTTTTTTTATCTGTAGATATCCGGGCAGATTGAGATTTGCATCATTTCAAGACGGAGCAGATACAGAGCAGGAACGAGATATCTTCGACGTGGAGTAGACGAAAATGGAAAAGTCGCAAATTACGTACGCATATTACATAATTTATCTCAAGGCTTATCCATAATTTATTTTACTGTCCCACGTACATTTTCCATATAAAAATAACATGTAATAAATATTCATAAGGTTCTTTCATTACTGAAAATTGCGTTTTCCCTCCGTTTGCCCCCTTTTAACTCGTGATTTATTTTTGATTTTTGATTTTACAAATGCAGGTAGAGACTGAACAAATCCTAATGTTTAAAGGTCATATTATTTCCTTTGTTCAAATCCGTGGATCCATACCAGTATTTTGGTCACAACCTGGATATAAATACAGGTAATATAGACATTTCATCAACTTATTTTGTTACACTGCATCTCGTTTTACATGAAAGTTGAAAGTTGTTGTAACTTAATAATTTAATAATAATGTGTATTCATATTTCAGACCACCGCCTGTTTTGGAACGAAGTAAGTATTCTCATTATTTTATTTATCTACGCATATTTCCAACTTCCGTATTTCAACCACGAATATGTGGTTTCTGTACAGAATACCGTATGCAGTATGCAGTATGTGTGTGGTAGTTGGCCTAGTATGTAGTATGTGTTTTTATCTTGTAGTTGCATGACTTTTATCTTTCCCTCGTTCTCTCTTGAAATAATAATAATAATAATAATGGTAATATTCCCTATCCAATGCTTTCCTTTCTCTTATTCTTACTCCTTTACTTTTTTATCAGTATGCAGTAGAATGTATTACATGATTTAAGTGCGTCTGTGGTTCTGTGTGTTTTTATGTGGATCAATGGAAATCCTTATTCTGGCTCTGTCATAACTTATTTATACACTTTCTCCGTCTTACTTTCTCCCTTCCCTTTTTCAACAGTGAGCTACAAAGAAATGTTGTAGAAATGGAAAAGTTCTGATTTCTTTAATTCAGATATGAACACGTAGTAGTAAAAAGTGAAGACATAAACCTACTGTATTTATAAATTTATTATGACTGGAAGTATGTACTTGTGTATGTCTGCATGTGAATGCTCAAAGGCTGAAAGTCAACTACTCCTATTTCCTATTTACAACATTGGCTTGGTGAATGTAACATGTAATTTTTACTAGTTAAGGCATCTTTTCAACTTATTTTGCCATGATATCCTATTTCTTTGACGTCTGATGATTATCCCACGTGAATTCAATTCCGTATTTGGTATTGACTACTGCCTCTTGTGCATACCCTTTTTTCTGCCCGTGTTATATTATGCTTCTGAATTGCGAAATGTGTACACTGTTCAATGTACAGATGAGTTTTCATCCTGCTTTATGTCAAGTATGAAAGGAGTGCAGATTATAAATATTCTATGATATTTACTCTCATGTTCTTGATTTGTTTCTCAAGGTGAGGAAGAAAATTTTCAAGCATTTGCAAAGCATTTTCAAGAAGAAGAGTCAATTTATGGTCCTATAACGGTGGTTAACTTGGTAGAGAAAGGTTATGGAAGAAAGGAGAAAGTACTGGGTGACGCATACTTGGACAATATTTTGAAATACGACTCCCCAAATATCAACTACTTTGCCTATGATTTCCATGAAAATTGGTAATTATTATTTATTATTATTATTGAATTTTTGATCAATTGTTTTAAAATGATAAAATAGGAATGTGTCATTTTAAAATTTGATTATAATACTAAAAAATCCATGTTGTTTTCTTTTTAGTCGTGGAATGCATTTTGAAAATGTTGCAAAGTTGGTTGATAAACTTCAAAATGTACTGAAAAATATGAATTACTGCTGGCTTGATTCATATGGACTAGTATTGAAGCAGGAAGGAGTTTGTCGTGTCAACTGCATTGATTGTTTAGATCGCACTAATGTCGTTCAGGTAAGTGGAGAAAAAATTGATAATAATTCAGTATATTATTTACAAAGGCATTGGGAGGCTAAAAAGTTTTTGTGATGAGCTCGTGTTTTGCTTTTCCTATGATTTTAGACGAATATATCGAAACACATGTTGATTGTCCAGTTGAGCAAACTTGGACTTTTGACTCCTGAAATTACTCTACCGAATAACATCAAGTCAAAACTACAAATTATATATGCTAACAATGGTGACACCATTTCTAAGCAGTATGCCGGGACAAATGCATTAAAAGGGGATTTTACTCGAACTGGTGAACGGAGATTGGCAGGTATACGTTTTTTACAAATTGATTATAAATGCAAACCACTTGCTAGTTTATGGTCAATTACAAATCTATCATACTGGTAATAATTATTATTATTATGAAACAGGTATGATGAAAGATGGGATGAATTCGGCAAATAGATACTATTTGAATAGATTCAAAGACACGAGTAGACAAGCAGCCATTGATGTTATTCTCGGTGAGAAATAGAACAAAATTCTATATTATTATTAAAATTCCAATAATTCCCTTACTTTTGAAAAGTGTTTCATCTCAAATGAATAGACATTAAACTCATTTTAATGTACAGGTGTAAAAACCAATATAACGGAGGATGATTTAGACGGAGAGAAGCCATTAACTGATGAGAAGGAAAATACAGCAGAGCAAATCAAGCAAGTCATAGATGATGTGAAGAAAACTCTGATACCCACGTCCGATGTAATTCTGGGTTCCTGGGGCCTCGTCAATTCGTATGAAATTCATTTATTACTACACATTACACATCACATAAAATGTACACAGTCATGTAAAAGTGCAGTGCGGAATTAGTAGATTAGTTTCTAGCAAATTGAATTATGTCTATGTGTGTGTCTAGTGTGTTAAATAGATATACGTTTTATGATACTATGTAAAAACTATAAATAAATGAAGAAAGAAATTACGACGTTTTAGCAAATGTAATTTCGTAGTGCTTTTATGAAACTTTTATCCTTTATGAAGCAGAAGTAGATGTTATATAGATATTTTACAATGCACAGAATTTCTTTGGTACTTTGGTATGTATCATATCCTTAAATTCATGTATTTTTTCTGTAATATAATATTATTGTGTGTTGTGGTTTCATTCCAATTTAGAACGAACGAGCCAGACACGATGGACATTGATATAATTTTTATTCTGACATCAAAATGCTACTATGTGACTGAGTAAGTCCACTAATTTCCTTTGTTTTTTGCAACTTGTTCCCAAATTCCCCACTACATGACGTGTTACACAAAAGGACATCACGTCAATCGTTTTAAATTAAACCTTTCATACATACTATAATAACAGTCGTTTGTCTAGACAGAAGAAGAGAGAGAGAGAGAGAAAAGTGAAAGAGAAACTAGAGAAAAATCGATTTTTTTGCAAGCTCGATTATCGTCTCTCTCTCTCCATTTTCCACATGTACATTCCCAATATGTTTATTATTATTATATTAATGTAATGGTGTGAAGTTCTGAGGTGTTTGGAGTTTGGAAAACAAATTATATTTATTCTTTTGATGATCATGTTTGTGTTTTTCTCATTTCTTGTAATTGTGCACAGATATGACTGTGTTTTGGACGCTCTGACGGAGACTCAAAGGATTCCTTTGAATTGTATAGAAAATATTGAAATTGGATATGAACCCATGAACACACAATCATCAAATCTGTGGTCAATTTTTCAAAGCTCAAATGCCTCCAATTCTGGAATATCGCCAAAGGGAATCCCGTGCATCCGCCTTAATTATGAAATTTCTGGTCAATCTTCCTACCATCAGTTTCGTTCTTCAAACGTCCGATTCTTCAATGTAATTTCGTAGTGCTTTTATGAAACTTTTATCCTTTATGAAGCAGAAGTAGATGTTATATAGATATTTTACAATGTACAGAGTATCTTTGGTTCTTTGGTATGTATCATATCCGTAAATTCATGTATTTTTTCTGTAACATAATATTATTGTGGTTTCATTCCAATTTAGAACACCATCATTACAGTTAACCACAATCCTGATGAAATGCTGGGTAAAACCACTATTATTTTTTGTATCACATTTGATTAGCATGTTTAAAGTTTTTAACATTTAGGCGCGTAATGTTGTTTTTGTGACTCTCTGCTATTTTATAGAAATGTAAGTAGTAAAATATAAAATATGTTGCATTTAATATTATTTTGTGATAATAATTACAGAGGCATTGAAAATGTTGGCAGAGGCGATCGAATCTGCAGGCTCGATAAGTGGAAAAAATATCCCAATAGCAGAAGTTGCATATTTGCCAGTGAAAGAAACACCTCGTGGAAATAACAGTTCGTCCTGGGTTCATCGCTACTTCAGTTTTGGTACGGATGCTGAAGGAAATGATAAGATTAACAGTAGTAGCTCAGTGGCTGGAAGTGAAGGCTCAATCGGACAAAGTAAGTTGAGTTGTAATTTTTTTAAATTTAATTATAATAATTGGTAATGTTGGACATAATATGTTGCATTTCTTATTGGTTTTCTTGTCTTCTTTTGTATCGTTGAATTGGAAATAGGTAGTCCAACAAAGTTTTATAGACGAGGCTCTTTAATCTCAACCCCTTCGCAAGGGGACAGTGGCATTGAATCTCAGTCAGAAGTTATTGCAAGTGGTCAGAATAACAAGAAGAAAATTAAGGTAAAATGGAATCAATTGCTCTTTCCATTTCCATGAATAATTTTTACAAGATAGTTCTACCTCATTCAATGTTAAAATCTATTACTCCTGTCTCTTGAGTCCTGAATCTCCTTTATTTTTCCTAGAAAGCCTAATAAAAACCTTGTATTTCCTTGTATATCATTTTTTGTAATTGAAATTTCTCTGTATTTTGCATGTATTTGTGTCTTTTACATCTTTTTGATCGTGTGACTAAGTTTCCTTAATCCTGTCCTGACTCCAACGGTGTGTATTTGTGTAGTAGAAGGGATATGTAAATTAAAAATACGGGACTTGATTTGAATATGCAGGGTGATGGTGATACAATTATGGGAACCGGTGAAATTACTGGACTCCATGAGAATGATATTCAAATCTCATTTTTGAAGACATATGAAGATGGTAATAAATTGCACGCAAGAACACCGGTCGAAGGATTTAAAAATTTCCTAGTTTCCTCCTCAACTAAAGACCTAGTCCTACCGAGTTGTGGTATCTTGTCTATTTTTAACCATGAAAATAATTTGTCGTCTAGTCTTCAGGCACTTTTATGTGCTCATGAACTTATTGTGGATGTGGATGGGCTCTCCTCTCCAGTGACTCCTACTGTTGGCCATGATGTCCCATATTGTCCAGTCAATTATTCCCACACCATGCATCAACAGAATCCAACTTCAGATGATGATCACCATCATAATCATAATCAACAACAAAGTCCTTCAAAACAATTGTCTCCAACTCTGAGTAACATGAAGAATGGAAATATCCTCTCGCGACATCGTCACTCTCTCCCTGTCAACTCGATGACGATGGGTATCCGACCCATTACGCCTGAAATTACCATTACAGAAGAAGAACCGTCTTTATCGTCAACAGCTGGAAAAGAATCGAAAGGAGATGCTGGTTCTTCCCAACAAAAGAGCAATGCAGGCAGCAACAACAACAACAGTAATAATGGTAAATTCCCAACATCAAAATTAACCGTAATTCCAAAGAGAATGACAAGATCTTCGGAAGATGTGAATAAAATAGCAGTTTCACCACCCACCTCATCATCGCCACTGAACCCTCATAATTTTGTATCCAAATTGAGTTCCACCTTCGGTGGTGGTGTGAGTGCGGGTGTTGGACATTTTAATTTGAAATTCAGTCGACTATCGCCCACATCGTCGTCAGCTGCAGCTCCAGTTCCATTATCAGTTCCAATGTCTAGTGATACTCGAGCGTCCTCTGACCTCGACTTATCCACAAGCAACAAGAGTAATAATAATAATATGAAGGAGTCGCACAGTGAGAACATATTGAGAGACAGTCCATTTCAAAATCAAGCGACGAACCGGAAGGATTTAGTGCTGGCTCCGTTCAACAAGTTTGCAAAAGGGATGCAGTTTATAGGTAATAAGAGTGCAAATTATTTGGATCCAAGGAAATTAAAAGGTGTGTCCTTCAAACAACCACGCATAGATAATATTAAAATCATACCCAGTACTAGCAAACAACGGGATGAACAGAATAAAAAGGAATTAACGATTCTTCAGGAAAGAATTAAAAATTGTAAATCGCTCATCGTTGATGTCTAAAATCTAGAATCTAAAATCCATGTAGTTTTTACAAGGAAGGCTACACACATGAAGTACATGATATAATAGGTGGTAAATAGTGCAAGTGTAAGAAATAATCATAATTTTAGTGCGTATTGAGTATTACATATTATATATTATTATACTAGTTTGATGTTTGATATATCGATATCGCACGTCCTGCACCAGAAATGGAATGTAAATGTAGATGCCAAAGTGTATTTACTATTTACCCATTTCATTTAAAATAGTCATACAATTTGATATTTAATTATCAATTAGCAGTAGCATAATACATAATAATTTATATTTATGTTAGAATCGGAAATCGGAGAGACCTATTGAAGATTTATCGTTACTATTTTTCATTATTTATTATTTACACAACCGAAAAACTCGTTCACATTTTTTTTGTCACTCGAGTATTGAGTTGATGTAAAAGTAAAGCCAGTACTTAAAGTGATGGTGTTGATGCACATTATCTACATTACGTAATTATTACATGTAAGCGTCATACGATTTTCAGTATTTATTTATTATAGTGTAATATTTATTTACTCTAATTTATTTTGATGAGATTTATGAACAAAGAGAAGATTGAATTCCTATTAATTAATTACGTTTTATTCCAGTCAGCCGTATTCGTATTTTCTACTTTCTACTTATTATAGAAATCATTTGCATTGACATTTCTTGACGTTTTATTAGTTTTTGGTTGAAACAGTTTCTACGTTTTTGTAAGTCATATTTTGTATTTAGATGTTGAATATCAATCTGTTTCTTTGCTATGCAATGGACATTTATACTAAAGTTGTTGCAATAATAATAGTAATTGCTGATTAAACGAAGCAAGTCTTTAGACTTTTAATACAAAATGTACACAACCGAACGGAAAATGCAAACTTGAAACTTTCACAGGCTTTTTTCCTAAAGGCTTTGAACATTTGAACACATGTATGAATTAAGGTGGAGTATTCAGCAAAACCTGCTCTGATAGTGTATATTTAGGGCATTTAAACAGGGCAGTGAAAACTAAAAACAGGTGTGTTGAAATAAATACGTAGGCACAACTAAACATTACAAAATAGGAACTACATTAAATAAAATTAGAAAACATGTTACATATCCATACAAACGATACAATGTACGCTGTACTAGTGTATTTAGTACTTATAAAATATAGCCCATAAAAATTACCAGCCCACTCAATGTTCACAGCTGTGATGATGATTATTATTGAAATCAAGTTTCCTTTTAGATATTCAGTAAAGAATATTATGAAATTATAATTTTGAGTTTTGAGTGGCAGTGGATTCAGATATTTGATATAGTAGATTCCAGTTAAATTTATCAATAATAATTATTCATGAATTTATAAAAAGGAATGTGTATTTTGAGCGATGGTATAGGGTTAAGATAAAATTTAGATTTTATGCAAAACAATAATATTTATAATAATACTGATAAACTCGTTGCTCATATTGCTTTGATCAGCTCGGATATGCCTGTATAAATATCAATCAAATAGTAATTTGATAATGTAGCATAATATTTTAAGCATACAAAATACAAAATACAAAATACAAATAGCTGTTGTGTGTTGTCTGTTGTTGGTATTAGAATCAAATGTAAAATTCAATGTTGTCTAAAATAAAATGTGGTAGGTAGGTTGTACTACATGTATTAGATTGTCCGTGCCTAGACCTTGCAAGTACATGCATTAAATTTAGGCATATTTAAATATAAATATGTGTGGATTATACAAAATGTTACGTGCAAGTGTATTATCTTTCTAATGATATTTAAGTAGTTTTTAGTCAAAATGTTAGTAAGAAAAATGTGTATTGATTACCAGCAATACATATACATAATATAGATACCATATCTTACTTCAAAATTATAAAGGAGAAGCTTTTGAGGATGGTGAAAATATACAGCTCAAGCAACAACCTTTCACAGATTTTGTAAATTGTCTCATGTACCATTTTACATCTTAGACAAAAATTAAACCAGGTGTCATTCATTCATAATCCAGATTCACATTCACAAACTAATATGCCTCTCTTTTGTATTCCATCTTCCGTATTTACTATTTTTAACAATTTACATGATAATATATTATTATTATTGTTATTCATATTTCTACGGTTCAAGCAATGCAAAACAACAAATTTTCCTTTTCTCAGTGATTTGAGAACAATACAAAATATAATATAAAATATATAATACTAATGATTTAAGACGAAAATATCTACTTTTCAGCTTTCAACAAACAAAAAGTTTCCTTTTTTTCATTCCACAGTGTGATGTAGTATGATAAATAAATGATACGCTCCGCAAAAAAGCTCTG
Organism: Sminthurinus aureus; assembly: GCA_034698265.1. Taxonomy (NCBI): domain Eukaryota; kingdom Metazoa; phylum Arthropoda; class Collembola; order Symphypleona; family Katiannidae; genus Sminthurinus; species Sminthurinus aureus. The sequence goes on from JAQGBH010000126.1 coordinate 37,836, forward strand.
TCCATAATCTACAACATAAAAAATAATATAACACATAAAATACGTAGGAACTAGGAACAGAATGACAAAATGTGTGTAAATACTATTTTAAACTCACTGTTCTATTCTACGTGCGTCTTGTTTAGGGAAATAAGAAGAGAAAGCCAAAGAAAGCAATATTTTTCCTCACTTTTGCCAGTAAAGTGCTGGTTGTAGAATCTAGAAATTAGAATTTACTCAAGAGAAATAACTGCAAAAACTGAATAGACAGTCGAAATAGACTTATTGTGAAAAAGGTACACAATGGTTGTTGTACCTTTTTATGTATATAGAGATTAGACTTGAAATTGAATGGTTGAGTTGGTAAAAATATTTGGATTTTCGATCGAAATGCGTCGAAAGTTTATGCTAGATAATCGGATTATGAGGGGATATGATGACAAATGAGAAGAGACGAGAGTGACAAAGTATTCCACACATGGGCAAATCTATGAAATGTATAATAATTAATAATATTTACTATTTATACGTGTATGATTATTATAGAAATGGACAGACAAAAGTCATTGTGGTAAAAAAAAGGTGTAGATTGTAGATTAAATAGCTCGTAAACGGTACATATATTTGTACACATGTATTTTGAAGATTCGACGGAGATGAATCTTGAATTGAGTACGGGATTAGTAAGTACTCCTTTGTAATGCACACATTGTACATTGTGCATCTTATACAATAATAGTTTTTATTAGTATTAAATGTTATCAGTCATACCGGTGTGTGCTTTTTCAGCGCATTACGTGTTTACTGCATAATATATAGAAATAATGAATAGGAATATCTAGCAGATGCATAATGGAAAAGCTACAAACAAATATTATTGTAATTTGTAATTAAAATGAACAAGAGAAACTGGAAAGAGACAACTACACACGGAGTATAACATTATACGATAGTGAGTATTCCTTACCGTTGATCTTATGTGATAAAATAACTTAATTAGTACTAAGTGTAAAAGAAACACGATTCATATGTATTCCTATTAAGTGTACATTGTACATGTCGTATCCTACGCAGTGTCTGTCATAAATAATATTAAACCACATAGTTTGTAATTTGTCATGTCGAAAGTAAAAATATTATGGTATCAACTTGTTTCAAGTATGTTCAATTAAAAGATAACCGGAGATCAAATTTGCGGTCCAAATTCAACTTTCAATCCGAATTCCGAAAAATTCATCACATTTAAAATAGAGTGATTACGAATTATTGTATGGACAAACACGGACAAAGTTAAAGGGGATTGATGTAAATAACAAAAGTAGTTACATATGAGACATGATAATAATTAATAATAATAATTGTTGTTATTATTACACCAGAAATACTTAAGTTTTGGAATATTATTTATTGTTTACAGTTTACACTATATCCTACGATCTACTATTGAACCAAAGTATGTTTCGTTGTGATAGATTCATTTATTAATGATTAATATATGAGTATGATAATAATTAATATTAAAAGGCGTAGTTTATATTATGAGTTTTCAATATTTATATCAGCACAGTCATTCATAAAAGTTGAGACATTATTATGGCTATAGTTTGTATGACTTTCGATGAACAAGAAATACTAAGAAAATAAAAGGCACTAAACAACGGACGAAATATTTATTATTAGATATAAGCAACCATTTATAAGTTGAGAGAGAAAATTAAACAACAAATAAGAATAAATTTATTCTTTTGCATTCACATTTTGAAATATGGATTGCAAAAAGAAGATTATATCTAAATAAAGAAATAAACCAAAGGAAAATACATGATATACATTATACATGGGACTTTCACTTTTCACTTGCTTTCACCAGGCATATCAAAAATTCCTAGCATGTCGTCACATTACATAATAATAATGAGCTGAGGAGGAACAATGCTACAAATGAGAAAAAATGTAGACAAAATACTCGTTAATTTTATCACAAACAATTAACTTATGTGCATTGATTTATTTATTGGTGTAGTTTATAATTACAATGTAATAGTGATTAGTGATTACTAACAGGATTAGAATTCTGGAGACATTTTTCTTCATATTGTAATAATTCATGTGTATAATATAACTATGCAAATATATATTTTTTGTTAAAGATTTTTGGAGTAGACAGAATGATGTTTGTAGTTTGTAGTTAGACAGAACAACATCAATATTTATACATTGTTTTGACTGATTTCTATATAACAGACACGTATTATCCCTTTCAAGTTAATTATTTTATTTGTGTTTGCAGTTAATTAATCATAATCTTATCAAAAAACTTTTTCTTTTTCATAGCTGTCCTTAATCATGATTATTGTATTTACAATACTTGAAAACTTTCACAGTTCACCTACATAATAAAATAACATTTTGTAAATACGAGAGACATATTATTGTAATATATTTTGATATTTTATGCAGTATTTTATCCAACATCCACACAGCCAAACATTTTGGATTTCCGCATAAGGACACACTAATAATGATAACAATATAGTTCTTTAACTGTTAATATAATGCATAATTAATAATATAATAATCATTAATATTTTTCATGTATCTACAGTTCCTTTTGTGTCGTGTGTGTCAAGTTGGGCGTATGTAAAATGTAAAGATGGATTTTCAGTTTTCAGTAGACTCGTCTCAATTTCAAAGGAGTAGATAGAAAGTAATTTGAAGGACTTTGATCTTGCGATTTGTATTCACCAAACATATAAAATATGATCTAAAATATAAGATAAGAAATTGATTGAGAAAGATGAAAGTGGATAATCTTTTCCTTGCGTCTAAATGAGAGAGAGAGAGAGAGCGAGAGAGAAGAACTCCTCAACTTTTTGTTCTCTTCAACTTAATTTTATCCACAGCTTTCATAATTAAGCGTTTGTGGAAGTTTCTCTATCCTCATCCGCAATTCATCTATCGACTTGTAAATTTTCAGTTTCGGGTCAGCTTCCGAGAATGGGAAAAATGGAAATGGGCTTTGTGCATACTTTTAATTAGCTCCCAAAAGCCAAAGGATAAGATAATGAAATAGAGTTGTGTTTGGTGTGTGTCAGATCCATATTATTTATTTATATCAACCCTCTTCTACGTCTCCAATCGACAGTACGTTTACATAAATCAAGATAGCACAGCATAACATTGTGTAAATTGTAAATGTATTATGATGACAAAAACATGGACTTTATTTATTTTTATTTTATTTATCAGAAAGGGAAAAGAAAATCCGCATGCTTTATTTATTCATATCAATATTCTGACTCTAACTTGCGTAGATATTTACACAAGTCATCTTTATTTTTCTCTTGGTTCATGTTTATACTTTCTTTGGAAAAAACTTACTTGTAGTTTGTGATTCATATAATAATCGTTTCCTGTTTTTCCACTACGATATTATTTTTCATCACTAATTTCATATTTGCACAATATATTGAACATTGAAACCATTCACAATTTTTTACTTTTTACACCTGACACAACAACTTTCTTTGAAATCCAAAATGTATTCATCTATAATCTATAGCACCAAGTTTGAAGTTCAAAGCCGTAATATAATAAATATAATGCATGTTCTTCTACATACACAACAAATATGTCATTACAAGGATGAATAATAATAATAATGATTAGTTAATTCGTCGTTCTTTGTGGTACAAATCTATTAACAATATTTAACGAGGACAACAACAAATATAATAATAATATATATTTTATGCAAGTTACAGGATACCGGATACAACTTTTATTTTTAGCAGTAGTTTATATTTACACAACATATTATATAATACATAATATTTCATTTAATTTAATTTTTAAATTTTATGTGTAGGTACATCAAGATTCTTGTACTTATATTGATAGTAGTAAATGTGAGTTTGCACCAAGTTTTGGTTAAAGGTTGAAATTACTCGACAGGAATAATTTAATATTTATCATAAAAAAACAAAAAAATTTGCTTTCTAAAAACTGATGAGAGAATTCTTGATCATAATATTGTTGATCATTGATAAAAGTGACAAGATTAGTCACTAAATAAGATTTGAAAACAAATGTGTATTATTTATTATTGTATATTTTTTGATTGAAAGTTGAATATTTAGAAAAGAAATAGGATAATATTATATTATTCATTTTTTTGATACTTGATATTCAGCACTTAAGTATTTTTTTTTTAGTTTTGTTCTTGTTTTCCCCACCCTCATTCATTAATTTACATATCATTTATTTTGTTTATTTATTTATGTTTACATACTCAATCCTCATTCATGCATTCATTTTCATCATGTCATCCTCAAAATGAGTTTATGTAAATATGTATTTTTTTTGTTTGTAGTGCCCTGTGCAAAAAATGAGTTGAATATGACCGTTGCCCATCGGGATTGTTTTTGAGGTACCTTCTTCCGCAATCGTAGGACATCTCTCCTCTGCAGGGCACACACATTTTCTATTCACTAGAAAAGTTGAAGCTTTTTCAGACACTGTTTTGCATGCGGATCCCTCACGACAAATTGGAAGCTAAACACGGAAAAATTTTACATCACATTTATCAAATTCAATCAATTATTTTGTATTTTCTGCGGTTACACATCAAATAATTCAAAACGGAGAAAGTTTCACAAGTGAAAGGTGAAAAGTGAAAAGAGAAAAACGTCACAAGCATTCATTTTTGACTTGTGAAAATACAAAATATAAAACCACAAAACTTTTTTGTCTCTCTTGTACATAATTAGAATTTAGAATGTACATGGAAAAAATCCAAGTAGAGATTTCATCACGAAAATCACAGGAACAAAGCAAAAAAAAGTGTAGTATTTTCTGTTTTCTGTTCAATGAACTTTTAAAAAGCTGTCGTCAGAAATAGGAAAAATTGGAAATGACAATAATTAATATCAGAGAAAACTGAACAAATATTATGTTTGCGGAGACACACAGGCTTTAAGGGAATTCAGTACAAAGTGAAAAGGAGGAGGCGGGAAAATGAAACATGAACTTTTAAGTAGATTTTGTAGGAAAAGTAAAAATATAACAAGACTCTTTTATCTTTGGTTTTCATGAGAAATCAAAAGTAATTACGACGACCAAGTTTTGTATTTTTGAAAATATCTAACAAGACCTGATTGATAATTTGAAATTTTTCACGCTTACAAATAAAAAATAATTTTTTTCAACTTTTCCTCGAAGATCCTCTCTTTTGTCTTGGGCTTTGGACTTGAGATGTATCTTTTGTATTTGTGTTTTGAATTGACTTACCGGTGCACAGATGTATGAAAATTCCATGAGTTCTGTATCCGTATCCACGTCTGCAAAATTTTGATTCGCTATCTCGTAATTATGAGTGTCGGGACAAATACATTTGATTTTGTCTGTAATTATTCACACAACAAATTACACATTATTTTCCTCGTGTGTTTTGTACGTTATCAATTATCAGCCTCGAGTGTTGCATGATGAAAGAAAAGGGAGTAAAAGTTTAGGTAGGAAAGGGAATGTGAAATACCTTCTTTGGTTAAATATTCATCAGTAGTTTTAGAGAAGATAATTCGACTTGTGTACGCCGTTTGACGTGGTTCACATTGCTTCAGTGTGGTTGGGGCTGGATCACACGTCTAAAAACAACACAGGGAAATCAAAATATGATCAAAGTGCTTAAATTTCATATAATATCATGTCAAAGTTTAAAATTGCTTTGTTCAAGTTTTTTCAGTATTGTTTTGTTGTGCTCTTGCTTTCCAAGTACTTTCTACTTTCTACTTTCCACATTGTACAAAAACAATTGATTGGACACGGCATTGCCAATAATTTATCATTTATATTGGCACAATACCCAAACTATAGAAATCTACCCAAAGTATTGAAAACTGAAAGTGACAGCTTAAAAAAAAATAGTGTTTGTGGTTTTCATCCACTTTTTGGCTTTTAACTCTTTAACGATTGGAAATTGGGAATCGAGAATGAGAGAGAAAATAATATGCAAATTGTTTCTCATTATTTCTCTTTTGATTTTTGATTGAAAGTAAAAGTTGGTGGAAAAGAAGAAGAAGAAGAAGAACAAAAGCCAACTACAAGAGAAACTCTAAGCACAAAACCACAGACCGCACAAGGCACAGGCTCAACGCAATATAAATTAGTGAGAAAATACATAAAGTAAGTTTCATTATCCGGGGCTGTGGCGAATGGGATCACCAGATAAAAGTAAAATACCAAGGGAAAATTCCCAAGGCTCAGAACTCACAATTCCCAACTTGGGAAAATACAAAATAGGAACAGAAGAAAAGAAAAGAAAAGGAATTTAATTAATTCAGCAAACATTAAAGCTTCCTCTCCTTCTCCTCGCCGTCGCCGCTCTTTCTCCATCTCTTCTCACTTTTCTCACTTTTCTCATCCCTCATTTTACACGTGTACTTTTGGCACTTGGATTTCGTGTGGTGTAAATTAAATATCATTCACGCCTTTTTGAATAATTTTGCTTCAACTTTTGTTGAAAATTACAATTGAAAACTTGTACAAACAGAAAACTTTTTGGGCAATCCACTTTTCACACTTGACAATCCAAAATCCACTTTGATGACTTGTAATTTAAAGTGTTTTTTACTCCATTACTGTCGAGTGTCGAGTGTCGAGTGTCGATACTCAATACTCAATCATAAAATGTGCCAATGTTTACCCCGTACCAATTTAGCGTCCTTGTCATTATTTTGTATCACGAACCGTAAACTGCGTCGTCAGTCGAGCAAATAAAAAATGAAATTTTGAAATTGAAATTTGATGAGGATAATTTGTTTGTACATGAAAATGGATGAATCAGTCACTCGATCATTTTTTGACTTTGAGTAATTTGTGACTTTTATTGAGACTCTGACAACTGACCGCCTCAAAATGTTTGTCTCAAGACTCAAGACTCGAGGAGAAGAAGAAGAAAAAGTAAAGAGTGGTAGTTGGAAAATGGAAATAATCTTTTGTTCATCTGAATGACGCGAGTCGTTTGGACGGATAATGATGAAAAAATACAGCTGTCAATCAGATCGTTAGTCCGAGACTTGTGAGAGGCTCATGAGAGGAAAATTGGGAATTGCCAACAACTTTGAGTCTTTTGCACAGTGTGAAAATTGGTCACATATTATTATTCGCTTTTCTCCAGAACATTTCATTCTATTCCCAATTCGCAATTTGCTGTGTAGACCGACCTCAAATATTCAATGTTGAAACAGCATTATTACTTACGACTTGTGAATAGAGAATGGAGAATGGAGAAAGTTGCAACAAATGGTTTTCTCCTTTCGTTCTTTTAGTTTGGACTTGCGAGCGTAAAAGGAGAGTCATTTCTTTGGTTGTTCATTTCCTCTCGATTCAAGAGTTGAGAATTGAGACTGCAGACTCCAGACGCACGTCGGTCGGCTCTTTTGGCTCTTGGCTTAATTTGCGTATCGCAGATAAAAAAATGTATTTCGCACTTGTAAGAATTCAAGAGTCTTGGGGATTACTTTTCCTCTGCCCGCTTTCATCTCCTCCTCACGTTTAGTCTCTGAAATGTCAAATCCCCGCCTATTTTTACTCAGTCTCCAGTCTCCAGTCTGCCGTCTCAGCTCATCGTCTTCATTATCCACCTTCATTCATGAGAGGCATTTTAAAATTGTTCCCGTAAACTTGATTAATTCCGCGTGCATGGCAAATAGCAAATGTCCAGAATCCAATGAAAATGCGAATCTTGTAAAGATTTTTCCCGTTCATTTGCTGTTGGAAAAGGGAAATCTAATCCGTCATCTTTCCAGCATAAGTAATAAGTAGATGAAAAGTGAGAGGATGATGAAAGAAGGACGTGAGAATGGAGAATGGAACTTGCGAAACCTTGGATCTGCCACAGATGACGGAATATTATGTGCGTATTTAATATGTGGTTACGTAGATTGCAAATCCCGTCTCCTACTTTCCCGCAGCTCCCTTCTCAGTGCTCAGTGCGTACGGAGAAGAGAGTAAAGAGTAAAGAGAAGAGCAAGGCAAATCAAGTATGAAAATCACGGCGTCTTGTACAACTTGAAACATGTTTCCGTTCCTTTCCGCTGGATTTTCATAAAATAGTAGAGTAAGAATAATAATTATGACTCTTTCATGTTCCGTGTAAAAATATGGGGGGAAACTGATTACTGATCCGTACAACTGTATTTTCTCCTCCTCCTCCTCCTACTTTTACTCCCACTCCACTCCACTCCCACTCCTCCCCAACGTGTGAGTTGAAAGGAAGAGTAAGAGAGATTCAACTTGGATCAAGGAAAATTGAAAAGATGAAAAGGTGTACAAGATTTTTGTTGCAAAGTGAAAAGTGGGGTGATCAATGAACAAGTATTAAGTAGGCTGACTTTCAAAATGAAAGGAGAAGAAGAAAAGTATGCAACACTGAAGATCGACTAGGACATTTTCCCACCTTTTTTAATATGCTTTTCAACATTCCATGGTAATTTCCTTACAAGATTTTCAAATCAACTGTCACTTTTTCTATGCGCTTGTCAGTCTTCTCTCTCGCTCTCTCTCGGCGGAATGGATCGAGAATCGAGATGAAGACGGATGAATGTGAATGTGAATGAAAATATAAAAAGGAATTGTAAAGTGTGAAACTGTTGAGACTTTTGGCCACACAAAAAATACAAATTAGAATTTTCACACGCTTTCTCCTGTCCACAAAACTTGCTCAATTCTCTGTTCAAGTCGGAACTCGGAATGCAAGTGCACATTCTACATTCTACATTCTCCGTCCATGTACGTGTTCCCTGTTCCCTGTCTCTGTTTTGTGTGCAGTGTGCAGTGTGGAGCATCACAATATGAATTTCAATTAGACGGGTCTGCCATGTAACATGTAAGCAGTGTGAAGAAAGGAGAAGGAGCAAAGTCAACTGGCAACTTGATTCAGAATTATTCACGATTCATCAATCTCCATGCAAATGTTGACTGTGTCAATTTTACATTTTACACGTTACCAATTACGAGCTGTTGAATGTTGAATGTCGAATGTTGGTTGCTCTTGTCCCGGATTTTTCTGTGAAAAGAGAGAGCGGCGGAGAAGATGGATATGAAAATTGGATTTAGTTTTAGACAAAGACAAGACACTCAAATTGAAAATGGAAAACCGAGTGCACTTGCATAAACGGTAAACGGTTACATTTAAAACGGTCCTTTTTAAAAACACCAGACTCGCTGAATGTTGAATGTCGAATATCCGTAAACTTTTATGCATTATCCATCCACCTTGCACGCCTAAAGAATCATCCGTTTCATAAGGGAAATGTAACTCGTGACTGGAGTGAGCTCGTTCTGCCGTCGTCTTTTCATTCATGAAAAATTTGAGTTGGTCCAGAATCCTCGATCCAGAATGTAGAACAATTTACTTTTAATTTCCATTTCCACTTACCATTTCCCATTTTGCCACCCACACCACACGGAAAACGGAGGAGCGAAGCTGCCGAGCAAAATGTAACAGGGAAAAGATGGAACAATTTGAGCATTTACTGGAGAAAAAGTGTTACGAGTCTAATCCAATTCCGGTGTGAGCATGGGAGATGGAAAGAGACCACTCAACACACACAAATCCCCTGCAATTTAATCCACCCGAACAAACAATGTGTGTGGTGTGGTGAGAAAGAGAATAGAAAAAAAGAACCTTCCTCGCTCATCCTCATCCTCATCAACGCTCCTTTCCTTTCTTTTCCACTCCAAAAACAAACACGGCACTTTTCACTCGACACGATTCAATTTTCTATAATTTTTTGCTCTTTTCCACTTGCTTTTGGATAGTGTCACGAGTCACGAGTCACGAGAGTGGGGAGAGTGGGGAGCTATGTGTAAAGTGTAAAGGAGTAAACGGGACACAAAAGACAAAACATGAGCACTAACAACTCAATTTTTCTACTGGTTACTTTTGCTTCATGTTTTATCTTTTATCTTTTATCGCTGATTCATCCCTCAATTTGTCCACTACATTCTCAATTCTCAATCACCCGTCATCACATCAACTTGGGATTTTGGACATGCATTTAAATTAGCTGACTACTGACTACTGACGCATTAAACGCGTGTCAAGATTCAAGAACCACACCACACCAGCCGAATGCAATGCAAACTGAATGAATCTGAATATTAATGGCGGGTTTGTTTATGAATAGAGGATCAAGAATCAAGAGTCAAGAGTCCAGATCCAGTCGATATTTGATGAGAATGAGAAGCGTGTTGGCTTGAGTAGTTGGTTTTATGTTTATTAATGGAGAGTGGAGAGTGGGTTGGCCGTGGGATGAAATGAAATGAGTTGTCATTTGTTTACCTTGTACTGGTCGGATCCTTGTGTGATGCTGTGTCCATCGAAAGGATCCCAAGTCATCGGGCAGCTGGACTGCGAACAAGCACAAATCTTCTCGTGGTTGATCCCCTTCGCGTTCGCCTGAAGATAACCGCATATCGAATGAGGTCTGCAACTCGGCAGCGAAACCGCCTGAAGACACAAAAAGCAAATCAAATCAAATTATAAAAAATCCCATCAAAAACTTGCTCCAGCCGTCATTTAAAAATAGAATCACTTCATCTTTCCTCTTTTCAAATCATTCCATAAAAACAAAAGCCAGCTTTAAAATGAGAAAGGGAAAGAGAAACATCTGAAATCGGAAATATTGTGTGCGGGAGGGGGATTTTCATTCTTTAAAAAGCGGGGAAAAGTCTGCTGGAGAGAAAAGGGATGATCAAGTCGTAAAAGTGGACAAATGTCCGTTACACACGAGATGCGTTTTGAGTTTTGATGGTCCTCGCTGTGCAAAGTGCAACGTGCAAATGTCGGAATGCTTCTGTTTTCTTTTCAAGTACAGATTACGATTTACGATTCTTCTCCACTCATTTTCATTCAGCCACAAAAATAGTGATGAAAACTTGTCTCAATTCCGGGATAAAAGTGACATGTTTTCCATTCAACTATATTTGAATTGCATTTTCTTTTCTTTCTTCTGTTGGGTCCTCAAAAATCAAAAGAAACAAGCAAAAGCTTTGGTTTTTACCAAACCAATCTTCAATTTACCTCGGAATTGAGACTGCAGAATGCGGGATATAAAAGAGGAAAAAGTGGGGGATTTTAGTGGATTAAAAAAGTGTGTTTTCCTACCCGTTCGCCGACGGTGATTTCATTTGTTTCGAGATACTGAGCGGACCTCGCCCTCACTCCGCTCTTGCTCTCGAAGAGGATGATGGTCAGACAAATGGAGATTTTGACCCACCAGCTCCAAACGGATAAAGCCATTTTGTACTATGATATTTATTTATCTGGTTTTCAGAGTTCCGACTGCAATCTGACACGGGATTCAAGGAACAAAGGATTTTTCTCCTTTTTTACTCTCCTTTTCCTTCTTTGTTCAAACTTTGGTTCTGGTTTTCCTCGGGCTAGAGTAAAAGAAAAGAGAAAACATTGGTAATTATTGTGCAATGATAAATGAAACATGGAAACAATTGTTTTTTCCGCCTTTTAATATAATTTGTATTTTGTATCGTATCATACGTAGAAATGTGGAAATTAGAAACAGAAAATGAAGAAAAGGTCACGTAGAAGAAAAAGGGGAGAAAGTTGAAAAGTAAAGTGAAAGTGTAGCTAAAATTGGCCCAGGCAACAGAAGAGAAGAGATAGAGCACAGCTGCTATCCAGATTCGAGACTTGTCATAAATTTTAATCCTGTTCTTTTTCACAATTCTCACTTGTTTCTGGTTTCTGTTTGTGCAGAGAATCAAATAGGGAGAAAAAGGGACTGAATAGCGAATAGCGAATGCGGGAGTAAAAAAACAATTAAGAATGCCCATAATTCATTTTCACAACAAGTTACTGAAATTTATGCGACTGTTAATCTGCTGTCTCGAGTCATGTATCGTGTATCGCGATTCGTACGTCGTAGAGAGGATATGACTGTCAAGTCAAAATGACGCACATGCACAAAAATCCCACAATAAACATGAGTTTTTACTTTTTTTATGTTTATTTTGTTTATCTGCCCATTTGAGTCAGGAACAAACTTTTTGTAGACTCTGCATTTTGTATTGTGTATTGTGTATTTTGTATGGTTTGAAGAGGAGGAAATTAAAAAAGTTGAGCTCTAATCATAATTGTAATGGAGCAGATAAAGCTAAACATCATCATCACACAGCACACAGCAGTTGAGCTCAGTTGTCTAATTAATTCCGCCCATTTTGTACCCAGCACAACGCACAGTACACTAAACACATGATGAAACATGAAAGAAAATGAGACATTGCCCAGTTTCTCTTGTGAAACATCGCAGAGTTAAAAGAGTGAAAAGTCAAAAGGGAATTGTCTTTCAATTGGGCTAAATCCAAGGAACAACTCAACTGGAAAACAGGATTTTCTCATTCCTGATTTCTGGTCCCGTTTTGACAATCCTTCTCTTTTACAGCGGACAATGACGTAAATGTGACATGATGATGAACCAGAGTTGCCTGGGTCTTTCCCTTTCATCATGATTCACTGGAAAGCAGCAAGTGGAAAGACCCAAGGTCCAGATCAAGATTATCGAGTCAATGTGGCAAAGGAAATAATGTGTGCAGCATGCAAGACATTTTACTCGTGCAGAATTTCACCTATAATTTTTAATTGTAATGGCAAATGGTAAACGGTGGAGACTGGTGACTGGAGACTCGGGAGAAACATGAGTGAACAATGTATTTATAAAGTCGAGTTCGAGTTGAACCCTAAAAAAAGAGTGGGGAAAATAGGAGCGAGTAAATGAGTGAAAGAATGAGTCGAAAGTCGAAACAGAGGAAATAAGACAAAATGCTTCTGTTTCGTCAGCATAAAAGCATCACAAGTAGCAGACAGCAGACGGTGGACAGTGGACAGTGGACATTCCATCGGATTGTAAATTGGACAAAATATGCAGAGACACAAAGAGAAGCTGCTGGAAGTGAGCGACAAAAAGATTAGGCAATCTCTTTGGTTTTGTCAACTTTGCTCTCTTTTTCTTCTCCATGTTCACAGAGTAGGAATAATAAAGACAACTGCTTTCTCACATTTCCAATTTGTCTACAATCCACAATCTAGAATCTAGAATCCAAACTGAAAAGATGGAGAAAGAGAGAAAGCGGGCTTTGGAATTCTGGAATTCGGAAAATGTTCAATTCCCAATAGATTTACTTTCAACTTTCAACTTTCAATTTCCAATGCACAACTTGTTCAATTGTTCAACATTCCCATTGCATATTGCATCATGTACGGCGTATGCCGTTTGGTGCTTGTACAAACAACGACTACTTTTAATGGCAAGCAAATAATGTTACTTTTTATTGTCTTTTTCTACTTTCTATTTTCAATCCACGTTGAGTGTTGAGTGTTGAGACTGCAGAACCTCCAAACTCGTAACTAAATATAAAAATAAATACTTTTTGTTGTATAAAGTTGCTGGACGAATACTAATCGTCCGATTCCTCAAACAGAAAACTCAACAGTGTACAGCGTACAGCGTACAGTCAAATTGAACATGAAGGAATGGTAAAAATAGCGAATTGGGCGCATCTTGTAAATCAGTTTCCAAAGTTTGTCTTTTGTCTTTTGTGGGTGGAGAATGACGGCGACAAAAAATGTCTTATAGAATATAACATATAACGAATAATAAAATGACAACTTTGAACCGCTGCACATTGTATAAAATAGGAAATAAAACTACTGGCCACAGAAATGGAATACGCTTCAAAATTTAGACCCTTTTCAACTCAATTTTCACAATTTGAAGCTTGAAACTTAAAACAAAGTTTTGATAGAGAGCTCAAAGGCCGGAGCACAAATTACGTGTGACATGTCACACGTCTTTTGTCACTCCATTTCAAAGAACACTACAAAATAGCAAGACGAGAATCATCTCTGACAGCAAACGGAGAAAGATGAATGAAATTTCCGTCGTCAGTCCACTGGAGACATTCAAAATTCAAACATTCCAAACAACTTTCTCCCTTTGTTAATACATGTTAAATGTATGACAAAATAATTGTTCATGTGTAGTTCACGCATACTGAACAATAATAATTATTAATGATGGTGGATCATCCTCTGTAATGGCTCTTGTACTTTCTACTTTCTATTTTTACCCTTTGCAGCCCGTTAAAAATAACAACTGCTTTCAATTAAGGCTAATTGCCATAATTGCTTTTCAACTCACTCCAATCTCCAATTATTATCAAGATGAAACATGAATAACACAAAGAAAAATGAGTCAGTCGGAAACGTGAGAATATCAAAGTGCGAGCTAGACCTTTAGTTTTATTCTTTGTTATTAAAACTTAAAGCAACTTAAAAAAGAAAAAAAAGCTCAATTAGGACTTTTTGAATTTGGACTGGAGAAAAATAAATGTGATATCGTCGCTGGAATTTACAACTCCCACCGTCTAAAATCTAACAGCAAGAAAATCAAAGGTGGTGAGTGGAGTTGAGAATCTTTTGTTTTAGATCAGACTGATAACTCATAACAGTGTGGCTTCAAGCGAATGATATTTTGTTTCTCGTTTTTGAAAGCTCTAAATCTTATTTAAAAGGAGGGAAAATTGAAACTGCTCATAAAAATTCAATACTGGAAATGGGATTGGATTAAATTTGTTTTGTTAATTTGTTAAGGATTTTCCAGATTTCATCCCCAATGTAAAACAAAACATGAGACAACAGAAAATGCCACATGTTCCATTGACATGCTCCGACTTTTCATGCTCAAGAGTAATTTACTTTGAAGGAGGGATCGGGGAATCCTTCTCGTTATCATGATTAATGAATGATGATTATGCACAAGTCACAAATCAGAGATGCATCAGAACTAGAACAACATGAGAAGGCTCACATGATTTTTCATAACGTAATTTCATGAGTATTCACAGGATTTTCTAACATTTCTAACATTTTCAACATCTAGAATCCAGAATCCAGATCCTGAATTGACGTTCCCATTAATTCATAACACGATATTGAGTAATGTGATGTCGGCATGAATTGAGGTTACTCAATACGAAATACCCGCATTTTTATTACCCCTTTACTTTTTTGTTATCCACCCTCATCCTTTGTACACATTGAATGCAGTACAAAATACAATAATGATACATTTTTTGTAGATTTTATGAGATTGGATTTTGTTCTAATTCATTATGAATGGAGCAAAATTATGAGCAGGTGGTTTCTATTTGGCATTTGCTATATAAATTTGTGATTTCAATGTCCTAAAAAGATAATAATAAACAACTGGATTTTGATGTGCAGACTTTTCCCTCTGTTTTATACACAAAATATCTACAAAATTAACTCATCAGCCGACTCAAACACAGTGGAAATTTTAGATAAAAGAGAAAGTAACTTTCACTCACTGTTCAAGAGCGTAGCTAAAAAAGTAATGCCGATTTAACTACTGTTTGTTTATGCTTTGTTGATTGTTCAGTGGATTTTGTAGAATACTAATCCACGGACTGTTAATTAATCACAATAATTAATTCTATAATTAAAGAAGAAATGATTACCTTGGACCTTTGATAGACGACCTGACTCGATCTCGATCAAAATGCGGATGAAGATGATGAGTTGTCACAACAAGAAAAACTTGACGGGGAAAATCGTATGAATGAATGAGGAAAACTTGAGACTGTTCCTTCCAACTCCTTTGCACCGTCAAAAATTCCTTGTCTCTTAATTCTTAATATTTCGTGCACAGTAGCCAAATAAAATTGGTTGGTGGGAATTCTAACTTGTTGTTTGTTATATTATTCGATTTTTATCTGTTTATCTACAACTTTGAATTTGTTGTTTGTGTAATGTCCAAACTCAAAACTCCAAACTCCAAACTCAAGACTGCTTTTAAAATGATTGTTCTTTCTTTTCCTTTTACAGCTAAAATTGAATCAACTGCCGAGTGCAATGAAATTTAGAGCACTGATATTTTTTTTATTCTCGTTACCTCCTAAAAAACGGGAGAGCTTGACATTTGACGTTTGACGTAATACCTTAAAAACAAGCCGAGTGTGGCAAGTGATTCTTGTTTCTGGATCTGGTTTTTGGTGGTTGCAGTCCGTTTCTTTTTCTGTTTGTCTGTAGTTTATGATCTGACTGTTATCCTCCTCGTATTCTGTATTCTGCTGTTTTGTATGCTTGTCCAAGTTGGAAATTTCTAACTTGCTGACTTTTACGCTCTTGGTTGAATGTAAATGGTGAGTGCCTGGAGTTTATTTGAGTCGGGTTGACTTAAGTTGATGAGTTTTGTGGGAGAGGAAAAGAAATATAAATGGGAGAGAGCGAAAGAAAGAGTGAGGAAAAGGAGAAAGACAAAAGACGGAGTGAATGGATGAATGTGATGCGAAGTGAGACGATGGCTGCTCCTGTTTTCTGTCCTGGTGTGAGTGTACAAGTGGTGGTTGGAGTGGAGTCGAGTTGAGCTGAGTTCTGTTCCTGAATTCCCTCCAGATCGGAATGAGCCCAAAAGGGAGGATGCACATACCATTTATTCCCGAAGCGTGGGTTGTGGGTTGATTTCACTTTCACGTTCCCAGTTGTGTGTGTGTGTGTTATGCGGGTCGCTTTCTCCTGTCATTCACAGTGTTCCCTTTCACATCCACAATCTACAGGCTCTCTTCTTCCCTCCCTCTCTCTCTCGCCTCACGCCGTCCACAATTGAGTAATTCAATACATACCCCATTTTATTAACTCGTTATACTTTTTGGTCATCCCATTCTTCTGCCACTTGACTTGAGTCTCCAGTGCCACAAAATACACAAACAAATACATAGTGAAAACCACTAGCATGATTATTTATCAAGAAAGAAAAGAATGAGCATTGAGCAGGGATAAAAAATGTGGGGAAAGTTTATAGGTTACGAACGGAACATGATTTATCTACTCATCTACTGTTACACCACTTGTTTCCAAACACAAATATGTACGTAAATTCATGAAATATTCCATCACACGTCCAACGGACAATACGCTGGAATATGACAGCTTTTGAGTGAACTCTGTAATATTTGAGTAGATGCTTGTACTTTTCACTTGCTCTCTTCGCTTTCTCTCGTCTGTGTTGTGTTGTGTTGGATGTAGAATATTATCACGGCTCATGTGAGTTGATACCCTCATCAAAACCGTCGTTTCCCCCATTTCCCTGAATTATGACTCAAAACTGGGAACAGAATTCTCTTTCCTCTTCATGTACAATGGTGGGGTATTTTATTTGGTTTACCACATTATATCCGTGCTTAGTCTCTGGAAACTGGAAACAATCGCCTTTATTCACGACAGTTACAACAACATGTAACTATTTATTGTGGATCAATATCAATTCATGAGTTCATGAGTGACAAAAGACAAAGACAAAACTAACACTCACCACCCACAGAAAACCAAAACACTGAAACAATAAAGTGGGATTTGAACAACAATTTAAAATGGATCCGCAGATTTCCGGTTCAGACAGTACAGACAAAAGACAATAGACAAAGTACACGCCATATCTACAACTAGAGGACAGAACAGAACACAAAGAAACTACTAAACACTTGAAATGGAAATTATTACCTTCATGAAATTTTATGTCTGTGGTCCATGGTCCATTGATATTGTTTTGCCTATAGGTTTAAGTACATTTAATACATTTGTGTGCTGTAGGTTGAAGGGAGTTGGTGCACTATAATCTATAATACATTTCAAACTGCAAACCAAACAAAGAAGCAAAGGCAATAAAGTGAACATGTAATCCAGGTAGCAAAATCCTAATGAGGGACGATTATATGATGATTATGCGTTCTCTGTTCTCTGTACACACTCAAATGTTAAAATGAATGGATGGTGAAACTGGGACTCATCAGCTCATTTCATAAGATAATCATTTAATCACTCATCATTATCATCAGCATCAAACAAGATACAAGATGATCAGTAAATAATCAATAATTATGACAGTTATTATTATTATCCTTATTGTAGTTTGTAGCTTGTATTTTCCTTGAGAGTTGAGATTTGTTTTCTCCACGTATTTATAGTTACTTTCTATTTTGTACATTTGGAAACATGTGACATGTTTTTCTCTGTTTATGTTATATTAAACTAATTATTATTATTTTTATTATTATTGTTACTACTACTACTACTATTCCGTACAATGCACGGATCAAATTAATATTGAATATTTTACAATGATCAGTAATCAGAAGACATGACATGATTTCATATTATTATTTATATAGTTAAAATACATAGGATTAAATGAAGCATTAGTTCATTATTAACTAATTATTCATTGTACAGGAATAAAATACATATGCATTGATATTTCTTTTTTCAACAAAGTCTTGATAATTTTGGTACGAATAACAAATAACAAAGGTCCCCAATTTTCCTTAAAGCTGCATGGGCATAAAAAAGATAAGGGGTCTACAATCTACTGACTACTCACTCACATCCTACATCCTACTCATCGAGTCATGATAAAATATCATATAAAATAGTTGGCTAGAGTAAAAACAAAAATCTACATACAAATTTTTTTTCCATATTGGATTATCACAAACGTTCACCATCTACATAAATAAATACTATATCTCTGTTTTGTTTTGTACAGGTACTGAAGAAGCTTTCACCTGTCTGCGTCAATAGTCAATACTTAAATAATTGTAGATATAAAATAATAATAATAATAATATATCTTTTCTACATATATTTGCTTTCTACTACTTTTCTATACTACTTAGTATTTTTGTACGTGCATTTATGCAATGTAATGTAATATTTTCAAAGGTTTTGTACATGAAATTTATATAAGCATTTATATATCATATTATTTCTTATTATTTAACCCCTTGAATCAAGTACATTCTTCGTTCTCCTCTTGAATACAACTACAGCTACAATTCCTGTTACCTTGTACAAAGAAAACAACTACTTTTACACATTGAATATTGAATATTGAATACAAATACAAAAACAACTCACAAAGTTTGTAGAATAATATTGAACACGCCATTTTTTTTGTATTGAACATTTTTCTCATCCAGTCATTTAAAAAAGTAGTCAGGTAAATTAAAAATATTACACGAATAATTATTTAACTATGTTTTTGCAAAATTAACTCGCTGTCATCATATCCTACGAATACTCGCTCTTTACTACTACCAGATCTGATTTGTGTACATGTAAAATTATAAAACTCTCCTATTTCTGGAAAGTTGATAGACGAAAATAGAAGTTAAATCTAAATACATCTGTATGTATTTCAACAACCAAAAGCATTCGTCCGAAATCCGAAATAACCGGGACCACGTGAATAAATGTTAATACTACATATATGAATACATAGAGGTGGTTCAAAGGTACATCATCATCAAGCAAGTTAATTCTCCAAAGGGTGCATAATTCTATAACAAGTCATAGTCATGTACTTTCACTTAACTTTTAATCTTTTTACTTTGTAAGTAGTTTTGAGCGTCGAATAATCATAATATTATGTTATAATATAAATAGAATAATGACGAAAACAACATACTCCGTATTGTTTATTATTTATAATTTGTACACATGAAAAATTGTCCATGTCTATTTTTGTATCTTGGTTTAGAAATAAAGAGCAAATAAATTCAGGTAAAAATCAAGTGGGAGTTTAAAGTATCAAGTATGGTGGATGTAAAATGTAAAAAGTTATGAGTTATGAGTCATGTATATTTTATAAAGGTAAACTTGGATACCATTAATTCTATTTTCTATTCCTCTTTTCGACTATGCTTGATTATTGATATTGAAACACGAAATAATACTCATCTTTACAAGGGAAAATTCTAAAATTACGTATTATGTATAGGATGTGTAAATGAGTACTACTGCACTACAAAATTAAGTGAAAATTCCTTGAACGTATACTACATACATAAAAACCATCTCTGAAAATATTGGGAACATAATAGTAGGCAAGAGAAAATGATATAAAACTTTGTACACTAATTACTGACTCAAAAAACAAGTCTCAAGGGGAAAATGGGAAGAATACATGAAAAACAAAAAAGACACAGATCCAGAAAGTAGATGATACGAAAGCATGAGGAATAAAATTGATACCAGACCACAGACCATAACAAACCAGACGTCACCCTTATACGTCGTCAGACAAGAACCAAGAAGAAGGGAAAAGCCACACACCACACTTTAGTCATCTGGAGGGAAGTTACGGTGTAATTATTTGGTGAGAATGTGGAGAAAGACGAAGAAGAAGAAGAATGGAAGCCTTTTCTCTGCATCTCACACTACACTTTTGAAAAATTTCGAGTCTTGTCCCACGCATTCACCTGCAAATGTAAAAGAAGACACATGTTTGGAATTTTCAGACTGATACAATACAATACACAATATACATCCATTTTGGATGGTATCACATCATCAATTTTAATTAGCTTTAATTAAAACCCATATTATTATTATTATTATTCAACAGCTCAAACAGGAACAGGAAAAAGACAAAGAAGAAAATGAGAAACTTTTCAATTTTTAATCAAATTTTATAAGTTTCATTGAGCTGTGGTGGTATGAAATATTTAGGTATGTATACTACCTACTACTTTCTGCACACCAAAATAACTTTTTCCACATGCATTCACTTTAATAATAATATAGCCTACATTCTTCAATGTAAATCCATCCAACTATTATCCATTATCTATCTATTTAATCTATAATCTACATGAACTACATGGAGACTGTAGGCTAAACCTTTGTTTCACCTTTTGTCTTGATGACTTTTGGACTTTCGACTTTATACAAGAAACAATACGAATCTTTGTGAATGGAAAATGGGTACAACTTTCCTGTTTCATGTGGAGGATGAGCATAATTGATTTCTCAAGGAAATACATTTTCATTGAAAAGCGAAATAGGAAATATGAAACAGTGGGGAAAGTGGAGAGAACTTGATTAGAGCTTAATACATAAAATTATGTGATATGAAATATAATATAATAATAATAATAACAATAACTCCCACACGTGTTTCGCCTTTTCATCGATCTAGAATCCAAACACTGTATTTATTTATCCTTTATCTTGAACCATTCTGCTCTGTTTATTGTGTAGAGTGTACAATGTACAACTTTCTCCTTTTGTCAAAGAACAATAGGAGTAGCAACGACGAGCTAATCTAATTGTGTACAGAAATCTACCTATCCTATTTAATATCCATCTATCCGGATTGGAAAGCTACTCTAACAAGTTTTACACATCTATACAATGGTATGGTATTATTATGTATTATGTAAAGCGTACAATGTACAACGCGACATAATATTATACGTAAATAAAATGAATGGAATAAATCCCATACATCCCTTTTGTATTATTATCATGGACTATGGGGATATTTTCCCATACCTTTCTTCCTACTTTCTTCCCCACCATTTACCACTTGCTGTTCCAACAAAAAACGACTTTTCTACCATTTTTCCATTTACTTGTGAGCTGAAAGTCTCCTATAATCTACAATTTGAAAATCAAAATGGTAGGAATTCTCGGAAATACTACAATATAAATCATGATAAAATGCAAGTATTATTTGTTTTGTGGAGCGTTTAGTTTTCACTCAGGTGAAAAATCTTTCATGTGAATTTCGGAAAAATACTTAGTACTCATGATATATTTACAATTTACGATATTTGTAGCAAGTCTTAGGATTTCTTACTTACTTGACGGCAAAGGCGGATGTGATGAGAAGTTGGTGGCCGGTAGTTGATTGTTTTATTATGGATTACAAGAGATTGAACCGTCTGTCGGCACGACTTTTATAGCTTTGAGATGGAAGGGCAGGACTGTGAGCTTGGAATCGTCTGTAGGCTTCTCCTACTTCTGAGGGTGAGAGGCTTAAAGCACCGCTAATCCGAGCCACCTCATTCACATTACTTGTCGTCTGTACACAAATAAACATAAAAAATATAGTGCATAATGTCAACAAATTATGGACGAATCCAAAATCCAAACTTTACAATATGATATTAAATACTCAATATTCATTTCAACAGAAACTTTTTCAGCACATGACATCAAATGTGTCGATTTTCGATTGCAGTTATTTGGAAATCCTACACTCCATATAAAATTTCCAACTTGTATTTGTATTTGCGTAGAAAGTTTTAACGGGAAAAATTACGAATATTATGTATTTCATACCTTATTTAAATTGAAAATGGACACAGAAATTTGAATCTCAATCAAAATAAAATATTGTTTAGCATTGCAAATTACAAATCACAAAGGATCCAAAATATGATACCTGAAATAGGCTAAAAAAGATTGGCTCAAATTGAATAAGACGGTGAAATATTTTTCTTTGCTTTCTCCGTAGACCAAAAGATTTATTCCCTACATACATAGATTTAGCTGTGACTAGATCTGTCATTTTGTGTTGTGTTTATTCATGTGATTTAAGACTTGACGCATTGTGAGATGAAGCTATACTTATAAGAATTACACGTACAACATGATAGAAATTAGATACATTGTACGTAGATGAAAAAAACAGGAAATATACACGCAAAGTAGTCTCAAGTCTCAATATTTGATATTGAATATTTACTGTGAATTTTTGTGGATTTTCATAACTCATAACTATGTATGTATATTCAATATTCAGGTTTGATGGGTAATTAAGTGAAATGAAATCCACAGGTTGGCTCGCCGCATCATTATTCTCACAAGATATCGTATATGCTTGAAACTTGAATCGAATATTCCCTCGACTCTCAACTCAACCCTGTCTAAATCAACTGGACTATGCTAAGGTGTACATTGCACAATATTATAGTGTATTTCGTTGTATTTTTTGTGTTTAGATTTTAGATAACAATGAACTATATGCATGTTCATTATCCTTTCACAGTTACTTGATCAGTGATCACCATTCCAAATTAAAATCAATACATTTAAAAAGTCAATGGGGGATGGAGAAAATAAAGAAAGTTGTTGACAAACCTTTTTGAGCCGCTTTGCTTCCATTTCACTTGCTGCGACGAGGATCTCTGAGACACTATTGTACTCGTCATCTTTCCGCTTTTTCTGAAAAATAAATTAATAAAGAAAGAAATGGTGATGTGTTGAGTGTTGAGCATTATATTTACCTACTAAAATGACAAAATGATCAGAATTTCTACCAGAACAACTCAAAGAGTCTCAACTTTTGATATGCGATATTACGAAGGATATAGATATTTTCCTCTGTATTTCATGTCATTTTCTAAGGACAAAGAACCCTATACATTCTACATGGGCTTGCATGTTGAAACACATTTCTCCAGGTAATATTTCTCATCAAAAGAGAGCTTTCAATGCCTGATAGGATTTTATTAGCTATATTTACCTACAAGTACTAAGAATTGCAGATGATATGAAATTCAATGGAAGAAAAATCAAAATGGTTTTAGAGGCGACAAATTGTCTTGCGACAATTCTGAAAAAGGATTGTTTTGTTTTCCAACAACAATTATTATCAGAAGGTAGAAGTCTGCTCTCAAAAATACGACATAAAAAACTATGTAATAAGAGAGTCAATTTAATACTTGATTCTCAGAACTCGGAGCTCAAAGTGCGTAACAAATTTAGAGTTTTGATAGTTTGAAAAACATTACATTACACAATTTATTCATTTTTGATGTCTTTCCATTCGTTACAATTTATTCATATACACAACACACAACATACAACTACCATGAACTGACAGCATGACAAGCAGATGATATCAAATAATAGACGATACAAAAACTATGATAATATAATTATATAGTTGAAATAGCGTGAAATGGAAAAGGGAAAACTGGAGAAATACATATTAAAAATATGTCATGAGCATGCAAACATGGATGCGATTGAGCGTGACAAATAAATGAGGAAAAATAACACTTTTCCTTTTCAATCATTTTTGAAAAACATCGTCTCTCACCCCTCAACCGTTTCGTTTCAATGCACACCTTTTGATTTTTGATTGAGCAAATAAAGTTGCTCCCCTTGAATAAAGGAAATTCCCTTGAATACACAGAATTCAGAGGAATCCGTCTTGTACCTGCGTATTCTACATTCTACATTCTGTATTCTGTAAGGTGTAAAATTATGCATTGAAAATTGGAAAATATGCTAAACACATGAAAATAGTTGAGAATTGGAGGAGTCGTGTACTTTGGTCGCTTATGATTTTTGATTCCACTTGGAGTTTTAGAATTTATGTGGGAGTAAAGGCCTCAAGCTCGCAGCAAGACTTCGTGACAGAGAGTTTGACGCAGAGATTTAAAAACTTATTCTACGTTATGTAGATTCTAGATTCTACCTGTAGATTGTAGATACATGTATAACCTATAATGTGCATTTTACATAGATAATAATAGACTTATGTTGTTGGACGCTGGATATAACCATCTCTGTGTAGTTGGACATGAATCAATTGTTTTCTTCCGTCAACCCATCATCATCTCTGCTCATTCCACATCTTTTTCAAGAACCAACTAACCTAACACTCTCACCGTGTTCCGAATTATTTTTGTTTCTAAATTCTATTCCACTGTGCGTCGTTTCCAACTAATTAAATTACTACTAATTGGAAATCGGAATAGCATCAATTTAAATAATACGAGAATAAAGTCAAATTCGTCAGCTACTCAAAATTTGTTGCAAGTTGCAACTAGTATAACAAAAAGTTTCTCAAAGCACTCATTATCGTGTTATGCGGTGTTATATGTTACAACCGCATTACGTATTGTGTTATAATTGATATTGTTTCCTTTCTCCTAGTGAAAGGTGAAAGTAAGAGTGACAATCACAGAGTTTGAGTTTGAGACTAAACCACATGACACATATCAAACATATGGATTCGATTAGTACCAAAACAGTCGGGAGTCGGGAAAATCACGTTAAATAACAAGGATCAATTGTACCGAGTGCAAAAAGTACATGCATCTATAAAAATGTATGTAAAAATGCACAATTTATAAAGTCAATAATTATCGTTTATAAGTTGAGATAAAAATGCAAAATCAAAGGATTAACTAATTAATTACCAAGTGTAGTTTGGCGTAAATACACGAATGTTTACGTTTTTCTATTACAATTTGAGATGCTCAAAACTCGACTAGAAAAACGTCGAAAACAAACGAGACAAAAATAATCATCTACATTTATAATGTAAACATATATGCAGAGAACTGAATTATTGCAAACAATATTTTCATTATTGCGAGCTTCCAACTGCGCTTTAATTTGTACACATACATGTTTCTACAAATTTTTAGATTCAATAGCAGACATTAAAATTCTGCGATGAATCTCTAGCATCCAAACAAAGTTTCTCACTGCTCGTTTCCTTTTGTATATAAAACTAGATTTAATATTTGACGAATTATTTATTGGTACACGCCACAGGAGAAATGTGATCGATTGTTCCTTTTCCGCTTACACTTTCTTTGGGAAACGTGACATGAATTTGACCTATCGGTGAGGCTCAATAGTTTATGCTTGGTACACGAGTAGGAAGTTAAACATATTTTACATTGCAAGCAAACTGCCTTTGATTTCCCCCTGTGCTTTTTGTAATATTTTATTTGTGTAGACTTTAGACTGTAGGTTTAAGTTTTAATGATTTACACAAAAATTTTCAATTAATATTCGTGCAAGGAATCTTTTCCTTTTGTTTCTATATTCTGGTTCCATCGTAGAACTTTCAATGTTCTGTTTTCTCTGTTGTGGTTCATCTGACTTGGAAAAGTGTTCTTATAAATTGTTTATGTAATAATAATATGTAGACAGATGAAATGGGCGAAGAACTTGTTCAAGAAATTTGAATACCCATGGCTAAAACTAAAACTAGCAAATAGACTACGGTTGTGTGTTCTCCCTCTTTCTTATTCCAAATGCCTACTCATGTACTTTATACTTTCTCTCGAGTTATTCCCTATCTTTATTATTCAGCCTACGTTTTTTGTTGTCCATAAATCATATAGAGAGGAAAGACAAAGTACGATCTTTTAATATAGAAAATAGAAAAGGAAATAAGAGCCTGTTTCTGTTGCATATGATTTCCTGGACCCTGCTTCCTCTTCTACTGCTACTTGAAAAACTCCTACACTTTTACTATGTCCATGGAGAATTCTCCCTCTACCATGAAATTTATCGTCATAATATAATATAATTTGACATTTGTCATTAAGGAGAATAAGTATGAAATTACAGGGAAACACTTTTTATGCATAGCGATGTTCATATATATGAAAATGTCCTCATTCTGTTGTTTTAGAAAATATGTTAAAAATAGATAAATAGACCGGAAATTAAGTGTCATCTCCTCCTACAAACAATCTGTACTCCACACGCCACAGGATAGTAGTGAAACCTTCAGCACTAATAAAGCTATCTATGTGTAACGTGCACTACTCAAGTTACCTTGTGGACAACCAAAGACCAAAGGAAACTCTAAAGTCTAATGGAAAATATTATACCAAAAAAAAAAGTATATACCTGAAGTTGAAAGGCAGGACCAGATGTGCACGTGTTGGGATTTGCTCCTCGAGGATCGCATAAACGTGTAATGGGATTTGAAAATCCAAGTCGCTCTCTCCGTACAATAAAAGTCAGGTCAATGATATGAGCAATTAATTCATAGGTTAAAAAGGCTAAAACTTCTAAATATGATGGACTCAAACGGTACTCTGAACGTAAATTTGTTCTTATCCATTCCTGTAGTACAGTTAACTTACGAGCAAAAGAAACAGATCTGAAAATGTCACAAACAAACAACAAACAATGATAAATAAATATACTAATGACTACTATTCAAGAGGAAACAAAATGTATCTACCCTTTCTATAATACAGTATAGAAAAGAGGTTTAAAATAAAGATTACTTTTATAATGTGTGAAAGAATTGAAAATTGCTAGAGTATGTTTTTAATTCAAAAATAATAATATTATTATGATTATGTTTAGTGATCATACCGAGCTTTTGCATATGCTACATAATTGGGTAGAGAAGATCTCAAATGAATTCGATCACCTCGGAGGGCCTTTTCAGTTTTAGAGCTTTCTGTAATACCCCCACCTTCATTTGTTAAAAGATTCATCATTTCCCCGGATTCATCCATATCAATCTAGAATAATAAATAAGATACATTTACAAAATCTAGCACGAACATCATATAAATTATTATATCGTTGCTTCATCCCTCTCAATCTGATACACGTTTTTTTGTTATCAATAGTAATAGTAATTATTACCAAAATAGTTGCAATTTCAGTCATGTAACTCTGTTTTGGGATTGGTTTGTTACTATTCACTGAATTTTGACGCATCATTTTTATCTGTTGATCCTTGGTAGCTGTTACAGAATAGGTAGAATGTAATATTGTTTATTACTTATTACATACATGAGAAAGTACTATTGATTGATTTAAATATCAGAGTAAATTTACTTTATAATGATACCAGAAATGGTGTTTTATGGATCTTACCAAAATACTTGAATAGTCTCAGTAACCTATTCTTTTCATTTCTCATAGTGTAAACAGCTTCTTTGAGTGTCAAAGTTTTAGATCCTGTAATTTCAGCAGCCGAGTCACAAAGGTACAAGAATCCTTTCAGTTCTAAGCGAAGTACATTTTCCATCATATTTACAGACTCATTTAGAGGTGAACTCGAGTCCCCAAAAGCATGCATTATATTTCGTATATCTGTCAAAAGTAAAAAAGAAATCAAAATAATAATAATAATATGATAATTTTTTAGCATCTTTTTGGTTGATATGATGATTGTTTTATTAAACCGATGGAGGTTGATACGAAATGTTATAAATTGTGATTTTTCTTACCCGTTTTTAATGATACATTTTTAGGAACAAGAATATTGATCGCCTGTAATTGTTGTTGTTGTTGTTGTTGGGGATGTAGTTGTAGTTGTTGGATATTATTCTGATTATTCTTCTGTTTATTTGTTATTACATGTTGAGGTTGGAGTGGGACTGTATTAGTAGTAGTGTCCTGAAGACTTTTACCCCGAGGATTTGGATTTGTTATAATTCCATTTTTGAGAAAGTTGGTTAGTTTGGGATTATTGTTAGCCGTTGCCATCATTATATTTACAATTTACACTAATGTGGTTGATTATACTTACACCTAAAACTGCTAACCATGTAGTAAAACTAAACTAGAGTTAAAACTCGGCTGCTAAAAAGTTGACTGCACAATAGACAATAGACTGTAATCAAAATCCAAAAGGTACCTTTTAAAGTTAAATCCCTTTCCACTTTTCACTAACTACACACTTAATTAGAGATAAAACTTAAAATACGGCATTTACACGTACTTTGTTTTGCTGCAAAAAGCACATTTATTTTTATAGTTCTTCACCGGAGAGATCAATTATCAATTCAAATGCATATAACGCGGCTTACATGCACATATGTATGTACATACACTATAGTATGTATTTATTCATATACTTACATACAAAAAGATATAAAAGTAACACAGTTGTTTTTGTGCAAAATAAATGGCAATTATATAATTGCATAATAAAAATGTGACAAAGATTTAAAACTAAAGTTGTCAATACGTAATCATAATAATTGAGTGTGAGAACGAGATTATCATTAAAATTGATCTACAGTTTTCATTCAGCGGAGAAGGACCATATTGACCAGAGAAATACAAAATAAGTACCTAGTAAAATCCTATGTTGGACATCTTGTCAAAATGTAAGTTTTTAGTTTTTATTCTTTCGCTGATTTTTAATATGTTTCTGACTTGTATCACTTATTATTAGGGAGATACAGAGTGTACAAGAATCAGAGTGTACCCACTTAAGACATTTTTATTTGTTTAGATCAATGTCAAATGTCAAGCACAATATCATTGTATGTTGTATGTATTATGACTTATGACATGTTCTCATTTGATTATTTGATTGACAAGTGTTACTTACAATTTACAATAATGCACACACATGCATTGTCATGTAACATTATTGAGTTCATAATATTATAATGCATTGTAATACTGTAATACTCTACTAAGGACTCAAAACTAAAATGGTAACATGTATAATGAATAATGTAAATAAAGTACAAAGAAGTACCGGAACGAAATGTATTTTAATACTTGTTTTAATTTTTAATTTGTTTCATGTAAAAATAGTTTTCAAACGACAAAGGACCGCATGAAAGAAGTGCAGACGAATGTAATAGGACAGAAGAGAAGAAGCACAGAAAGAAAGAAGCTTTCAACTACCCAAGGGAAATAGAAATATTTATTATTATTTTACAATTTTTGTCAGCAACAGTATTAAATCTAAATACATCTATAGATACATGTTCTTTGGGGATTGGGAGATACGAATGAGTGTGTAGAAAAGGAATAAAGATGGTGATAAAAATGAATACAAATACACCGAAATGAGTTTATTCAGGAGGGGAAGGTTTCCTTTTTCTAAAAATCCGGAAAAAGAAGAGGAAGAAGAAGGAGATTTGAGTTCTGATGATTCTTCTAGCTCAAAGAATATTGACTCTGAAAATTCCTCAACCCAAAACGAACCCTACGGTTACGACGACGACGACGAACAAGAAGATTCTTCATCAACTCCAACTCCTACTACAAAAAGTACTACTACCACTACTACTAGTAGTAGTTCTGAAAGTTCTGGGGTTTCAAAAAAATCAAAGAATCAATCATCATCATCACCAAGTGTCCATAGTAAATACGAAAACGATTCTGACTGTGATACCAGTAGTGCTACATCAAGAAGAAGTAACAGAAAAAGAAAACAACTTGTTCAGTCATCCTCATCATCATCATCCTTTAATAATTCAATCTTATCTTCTACTCCCTATTCTAATCAACAATCATCATCAATTCACTGGGGCCAAAATATTCAAAATACCCCTACTAGTACAACAAATTCAAACTCTAGTAGACAATATAATCAAAATAATAGTAGTGATAATCCAATCCTTTCTTTACCTTTGTGTGAAGAATCCACTTCTAGTACTATCAAGAATAATAATAGTAGTAGTAAAAAAAATAACAGCAACAATAAGAACCACGAGCATAATAATAAAAAGTCATCATCATCCAGTGCTAATACAGCCCGCAAATTTCTCTTATTTCCCTTTTTCTTAGGAGAGCATAGATATTTGAAAAAAATGTATAATTTATCTATCAAATATCACAAAGAAATTTGTGTTATATTATTTCTAATAGCTAGTGGACTGCCTTTTCTACGGTCAAAGTAAGAGCTCTCAAGAATTAACTTATCTTTTTAAAAGTAATATATATCATATATCATGTACTAACCACAAAGTTGTTTCGTGTGTACGGGCTATTGTAAAAAATGTTTAATACATAATTAAGTACATAGTATACAGTATAATAATAATAATTAGTAATTATTATTATTGCTCTTATTACTGTTTATTGTGTAGTAATCACTAAAATGACTAATTATTTCTTTTCTCTTAATTTCATTTCCTTTTTTTTAGGCCATTAAAAACACGCTCCGTGTCGACTCCCGGACCATTTTTTGATCAAACTTCAGATAGTAATTTTGTTGAAGGTACTTTTTTTATAACTTCATAATGTACATTTTACTTTTTTTTATTATTACAAAAGTATTTTTCATCATCTTGAACATCATAATATTATGAAACAAAATGTTTTTTATTTTTCCTTTTAGATCACTACAAAGGAGAATATGTTGAATTAGTACAGAAGAAAATTCCATTAGCACCGTCATTTGTATTTTATTACGCTCCATGGGATTCAGAATCATTGGCAGCTAAAGCAATTTTTCTGGAAGTCGCTAGACACTTTCATCTAACTCGTGGAGATCAAATAAAATTTTATGCTGTTAATTGTTGGTGGCCAGAAGGACAATGTAGACAGAATTACAAAAACTTGTCACATTATCCTATATTTGTGGCTCATATACAAGGATCTGCAGTACGCTATTATTTGTATAACTTATAACTTATAACTATATTATTATATTTCTTTATTTCCAGATATGTACAACATTGACACTTTTTTATATATATCACACACATAAATTAATTTTTTGTTTGTTTGTTTTTAAATATACATAGGGGATAATTTATAATGGTCCAATTCGAGCTGAGCTTATGATTCGTTTCCTTAATTTGATTCTTCGACCTGTAACTAGGATTGATACAGAGGAAGAATTGTGGAGATTTCGGGCTGAACATGACGTACGTTAGTTTTTTATCAAAAGGATTTAATATATAACATTTACATATTTTACACATTGTGTTTCTGCACAAAAATAAATATTATATGAAAAGACTAAAAAATTGTACGTTTTATTGACTTACAGGCTGTAATGCTGGCATTTTTTAACTTTACTATGAAAGATTCGGCTGCTGCATATGATATTTATTTACAAATGGCATTGAGGAATTTGGAATCAGATCCTTTAGGTCAAGTTGGTTATGGAGTTTTCCTTCAAAATACTTTGGCTGAAAAATATTTTGTAACGTCATCTAATTCCATTTCATTAGTTTTGTTTAATGAAATACATACTGCCAAATGGCATGGTGGCTTTAACTCTCAAGGTAAAATAAAACAACAAAACAGGATTTATAAATCCTAGAAGAAGAAAAAAACAACAGTATAAATAATACTTTTTTTTCTTCTCGACATTTGAGTAATACATTTGGAGTAAACTCAAATGTCCTATTAATGCTACATAACATCATAATAATTAACTTTTGAAAATGACATTAGTGTAATTA
Organism: Sminthurinus aureus; assembly: GCA_034698265.1. Classification (NCBI taxonomy): domain Eukaryota; kingdom Metazoa; phylum Arthropoda; class Collembola; order Symphypleona; family Katiannidae; genus Sminthurinus; species Sminthurinus aureus. The sequence continues at coordinate 69,642 of JAQGBH010000126.1, forward strand.
ATCTATCTTTTAATTTTATTTTAATACAGACATGAGAGCTCCTATAAAGCAAGTAGCAGATTGGGTGATGGAAAGAACATCAAATACACCTATGACCTGGGCTTATCGTGTTCGTAGTGGCTTCTCTAATCGTCCCGTTTCACTCGGTCCGATAGATTTAGCTCAAGAATTGAGTAATGGACCTGTACTTCTTCTAATTACAAGGCGATACTATCCATCTGCATTTTCTCCATTTTATACTCAAATCAAAGAAGTGGCTTTGGATTATTTCAACTGTAATAAAAGTGGAAATGTGACTCGTCTTCGTCGTTACACACATAAAATCAATGCTGGTAATTATGACTTACGAATTATAAAGTACTTAGTACATTTATTTTACATTTTAAAAAAATAAATATTTAGATATATACTTATTCGAAATTATACAAGTATAAACATAAAAGTGTATACAAGTAGTACTGCTTGCGTATATACTTTAGTCTTTAATGTTTGTAGTACATTTAATAACAATAATAATAATTGTTTTTCTTCTTTGTTGTTTGTAAAATCATATAGACTGGCTCAAGTTGTGGAAATCTGTTCAAAGAATTTGTTCCGCCTCAAAAAATACAACTTTTAATTGTGAAATTATGAAAGAACAGCTGAAACATTGGAAAAACAGTGAAATACTATTAAAAAGAGAACCACTTGCAGAATATGAAAGAACAACTACAACTTATAATTTTACGGGAATAAGTTGCAAATCAAAAAAACCGTTACGTTTCATTGCTGTGGATCCTGTAGATGTACCTCATTTTATAGAGTTGGCACTTGGAGGTGTTTCACCACCAGCTCTAACTCTTACAGATCAAGAACCGTTAAGTTTTCTAATTGATGCAAAAAGTAATTTATTGGTTCCAATAACATCCTTCAAACCATCGGATATTGCTGAACAGATTTATAATTATACAATTTCAATACAATCATCTGATCCACAAAATCATAGTCATAGCCTACAACATACCAGTCGTTTATGGAATGAAGCGAAGGATAAAGAAAAAAATTCTCAACCGAGAAATCAAAAAGATTTTCGTGACAAAGATTTAAGTGTTAACAAAAATAAGAAAAATCCTAAGGATATTGTGATTGAGAAACTGAATGCTGAAGATGTTCTCAATTTAATTAGTGAAGAATCCTCGTCAAATCAACCACCTTTATTTTTAATGTTTACTGCTAGATTTTGTGGTTATTGTGGAATTGCTTTATCGCAATTTGTATCCCTTGCAAGATTTCTCGGTGAATATGATTTGAATATAAGACTTGCTCGTGTGGATGTGTTCCGTAACTCACTTCCTTCACATTTAACACTTGGTGAAATTCCATCATTCCTTTTATTTCCAGCTCAAAAGTAATAACAAAATAATATTATTATTCTGCTTTCTTTTTTTTTGTATACCAACTTTTTTTTCTTTTGCGTAAAATGACATGTCAAGAATAGTATAATATTATAGTATACGTTATATATTACATATATTTATGATTTTTTATGATATTGTAGTTTTTATAGTGTATAATGTACGAGTATGTCACACAAGTTATTGTGTACATTAGAAAGTAATACTATTATAACTTATTTGTGTTTTAATTTTATTTCAGTCGTTCTGATGTTCGGATATTCCCTCCTGGTGAAGAAATTAATGTTAAAAACCTTTTAAAATTTTTATTAAGTGAATTAGATCCACAAACTAGAATTGAATTAAGTTTAAAAAGTCCTTTGTGCTCAGATTCAGAAGAACCCTCTGATCACACAATGTCTAATCTCAAATTACTAAGTCATCTTAATAATAATAATAACAATAATGATGATGAAAATGCCAATGTTTGTGTTGAGAAAAATTGTAGTGATAATTCTAAAATTAAAAATAAAAGCACAACAAGACAAAAAAATGCAAGAGTGATTATAGGAGCTAACAGTGAAGAAATGATGTTGTCTGGACGTGAATACTGTCAACATACTAATAAAAAGTTGGTGACGAAACAAATCGAGTCCGTACTTCAAGTTTTGAAAAGTGATATTGGAGTTTCAAGTATGACAAATGGTAATAATAATAATAATAATAATCAACTACAATTTCAACAAAATGATAACCAGACTTTTGAAAGTAACAATAAATTAAATCAAAATCACATCTTACAATTACCAAAGTTTAAACATAATTATGCAAAGCTTTACCTTATGAAAGAATTACAAAAACAATTTGGTACTAATTCTAATAGTAGTAGTAATGATAAAGTTTCGTCATCACATTCCAAATCTGATAGTACTAGCAATGATGATGGTGAATCAGAAAATAGTTTAATATCTTTTGAATTAGAATCTAGACAAACATGGATCATTCAATTGTTGGATCACCTAAAACGACTTCGCCTCTATTTGGATGTCATGTAAAAAAAACAACAATCAATTGATTGGATGTTGACAATGTTCGATGTTGGTGGTGAGAATGGTCAGAACATTTTTGTTTTGCATGGAGAAAAAACAATGGTGAACATATAGAAGAGCAAAAGGAAAGAGGTACTAAAGTATTATTATTATTGTAATGAAATTGCTCTATAAAATTATTATACTATACACACACATTATTATTATTATTATGTTCAACTTGTTGATGATTCTATAATAATATTATTATTAGAGATTCCACAAAAGTGCACGACTATAATAATAATATTATGAGTATAAGGAAACTCGGATGATTCTATTTTACGAAGAAAAACAATTTTTTAAAAGGAAAGAAAATGTGTCGCTACTTCAAATCTATCTCTTGTCCTTCGTGTATAAAAAAGAGATAGTAGAGTGAAAAATGTCAAGAAGAAGAATTTATGATTTAAAAAAGGAAAAAAAAACTCCATGAGTCTGTGATGTTTAATTTAATTTTTCAAGCTAAAGTGCCTCTATACAAGAATGAAGATATTATTAAACATGAAATAATATTATGATGATGATAAACATATTGATAATAAATCGATATATAATTATTTATATTGGATTGTCCTTTACTTCTCCATTAATATTTTATAGTCAAAGCCTCAAAGGTAAGAAAAAAGTAGGTAACGTAAAACTCGCCTGAATAAATGAGATGAAGAAAGAATGGAAAGAAAACAGCATTTACATACTATACAGTATAGCCGAGATGATGAAAACAAGATATATATATATATATATATATATATATATATATATAATATAAATAATATAACAATCTGAAGAACTTTTGTACTAAATAAA